>CM074726.1:183007865-183113868 GCA_037306005.1 Rhinophrynus dorsalis
TCGCACTACACCATTACATGCCACCAGCAGAGCAATACACCATTACATACCACCAGCAGCGCACTACACCATTACATACCACCAGTGGGACAATACACCATTACATACAACCAGCAGAGCAATACACCATTACATACCACCAGCAGAACAGTACACCATTACATACCACCAGCAGAACAGTACACCATTACATGCCACCAGCAGAACAGTGCACCATTACATGCCACCAGCAGAGCAATACACCATTACATACAACCAGCAGAGCAATACACCATTACATACCACCAGCAGAACAGTACACCATTACATGCCACCAGCAGAACAGTACACCATTACATGCCACCAGCAGAGCACTACACCATTACATACCACCAGCAGAACAGTACACCATTACATACCACCAGCAGAGTAATACACCATTACATACCACCAGCAGAGCACTACACCATTACATACCACCAGCAGAGCAGTACACCATTACATACCACCAGCACAACAGTACACCATTACATACCACCAGCAGAGCAGTACACCATTACATACCACCAGCACAACAGTACACCATTACATACCACCAGCAGAGCAGTACACCATTACATACCACCAGCACAACAGTACACCATTACATACCAGCAGAGCACTACACCATTACATACCACCAGCACAACAGTACACCATTACATACCAGCAGAGCACTACACCATTACATACCACCAGCAGAGCAGTACACCATTACATACCAGCAGAGCAGTACACCATTAAGTACCACCAGCAGTGCAATACACCATTAGATACCACCAGCAGAGCAGTACACCATTACATACCATCAGCAGAGCAGTACACCATTACATACCAGCAGAGCACTACACCATTACATACCACCAGCAGAGCAGTACACCATTACATACCAGCAGAGCACTACACCATTACATACCACCAGCAGAGCAGTACACCATTACATACCAGCAGAGCAATACACCATGAGATGCAACCAGCAGAGCAATACACCATTACATACCACCAGCAGAGCAGTACACCATTAAGTACCACCAGCAGTGCAGTACACCATTACATACCACCAGCAGAGCAGTACACCATTACATACCATCAGCACAGCAGTACACCATTACATACCACCAGCAGAGCAGTACACCATTGCATACCACCAGCAGAGCAGTACACCATTACATACCATCAGCACAGCAGTACACCATTACATACCACCAGCAGAGCAGTACACCATTACATACCACCAGCAGAGCAGTACACCATTACATACCACCAGCAGAACAGTACACCATTACATGCCACCAGCAGAACAGTACACCATTACATACCACCAGCAGAACAGTACACCATTACATACAACCAGCAGAGCAATACACCATTACATACCACCAGCAGAACAGTACACCATTACATGCCACCAGCAGAACAGTACACCATTACATGCCACCAGCAGAGCACTACACCATTACATACCACCAGCAGAACAGTACACCATTACATACCACCAGCAGAGTAATACACCATTACATACCACCAGCAGAGCACTACACCATTACATACCACCAGCAGAGCACTACACCATTACATACCACCAGCAGAGCAGTACACCATTACATACCACCAGCACAACAGTACACCATTACATACCACCAGCAGAGCAGTACACCATTACATACCACCAGCACAACAGTACACCATTACATACCACCAGCAGAGCAGTACACCATTACATACCACCAGCACAACAGTACACCATTACATACCAGCAGAGCACTACACCATTACATACCACCAGCACAACAGTACACCATTACATACCAGCAGAGCACTACACCATTACATACCACCAGCAGAGCAGTACACCATTACATACCAGCAGAGCAGTACACCATTAAGTACCACCAGCAGTGCAATACACCATTAGATACCACCAGCAGAGCAGTACACCATTACATACCATCAGCAGAGCAGTACACCATTACATACCAGCAGAGCACTACACCATTACATACCACCAGCAGAGCAGTACACCATTACATACCAGCAGAGCACTACACCATTACATACCACTAGAAGAGCAGTACACCATTACATACCAGCAGAGCAATACACCATGAGATGCAACCAGCAGAGCAATACACCATTACATACCACCAGCAGAGCAGTACACCATTAAGTACCACCAGCAGTGCAGTACACCATTACATACCACCAGCAGAGCAGTACACCATTACATACCATCAGCACAGCAGTACACCATTACATACCACCAGCAGAGCAGTACACCATTACATACCACCAGCAGAGCAGTACACCATTACATACCATCAGCACAGCAGTACACCATTACATACCACCAGCAGAGCAGTACACCATTACATACCACCAGCAGAGCAGTACACCATTACATACAATCAGCACAGCAGTACACCATTACATACCACCAGCAGAGCAGTACACCATTACATGACAGAGAGGCAATACTTGATTACAGAATGAGGTGGCCCGGTACTTTCCCCTGTGTGTATGTGTATATATATATATAATGATCCAGCATTTTCCGGGTGCTTTCATGTTCCTGATTGCCTGAAAGCTGACCCAGTCGATATAAATGTGGCTCACACTCGTCCTCCTGTCTGTCTGTATTTATGCACTTTCCTCACTGACAGACGGTGATGTATGAAGCAGACAGGCTGCTATGTCTGCATACTGTGCAATAAACACAGAGGAGAGCTGGACTTATATCCACTGTACACGCCCTCTCCTGACACTCCAATAACAGGACAGGCTTTCCATGTCAGTGAAGACCACACGGGGATCTGTAATTCAGCAAGAGGGGCAGGAAATATTTCCACCCTGAGTCTGATATACCAAGAAAAAGGTGCAATTCTGGAGTAAACCAAGGGAACGACACACCCCCAAAAATTAAATAAAAAATATTAATTGCTTTAAATGGAGGTTTTAACTGTCTGCATGCTAGAAAGGTCCCCAATGCATTGCAAAGCAATGTGTGGAGACATCATCAGCATTCAAGGAGTTAAAAGCAACATTTAAATGAATTGGCAGAATTTTTACCCAAAAATCAAGGCACCAAATGTAAAAATGTTGGAGTCTGGACTCTCAGGCTCCTGGAATTTTTGCACCCCTTCCTTTTTCTCACGGGTAGTAAAACCCAAGGTTAATAAATTCCCACTAAATAAATGTCATACAATAATGTAATTTATAAGAAAACAGGCAAATAATATGCAGATAACACAAACATCAAACAAAATAAGAAGTTTTTCTTCACTTTGGAAGCTTTTTTATGTTTGTTTGGAAAACTGCCAACATAAATGTTTCAATATCTGAAAAAGAATTACAAGAAAAAACATTTCAACTTGTAATCCTCATCGAGGCCCTCGGGGCGACATTGTAACAAGTTTGCAGACGCAATAACATTCTCTGGAAAATAACATTCTGCGAAAAGCTACCACCTGCCTGGTGTGTCTCACTGATCTGACACAGGCCAACCTAGCTACGGGATACAGGCCACACTATCTCAGTGACACAGGTCAATCTAGCTACGGGATACAGGCCACACTATCTCAGTGACACAGGCCAACCTAGCTACGGGATACAGGCCACACTATCTCAGTGACACAGGCCAATCTAGCTACGGGATACAGGCCACACTATCTCAGTGACACAGGCCAATCTAGCTACGGGATACAGGCCACACTATCTCAGTGACACACAGGCCAACCTAGCTACGGGATACAGGCCACACTATCTCAATGACACAGGCCAACCAAGCTATGGGATACAGGCCACACTATCTCAGTGACACACAGGCCAACCTAGCTACGGGATACAGGCCACACTATCTCAGTGACACACAGGCCAACCAAGCTACGGGATACAGGCCACACTATCTCAATGACACAGGCCAACCAAGCTATGGGATACAGGCCACACTATCTCAGTGACACACAGGACAACCTAGCTAAGGGATACAGGCCACACTATCTCAGTGACACACAGGCCAATCTAGCTACGGGATACAGACCACACTATCTCAGTGACACACAGGCCAACCTAGCTACGGGATACAGGCCACATTATCTCAGTGACACACAGGCCAACCTAGCTACGGGATACAGGCCACACTATCTCAGTGACACAGGCCAATCTAGCTACGGGATACAGGCCACACTATCTCAGTGACACAGGATAACCTAGCTACGGGATACAGGCCACATTATCTCAGTGACACACAGGCCAACCTAGCTACAGGATACAGGCCACACTATCTCAGTGACACACAGGCCAATCTAGCTACGGGATACAGGCCACACTATCTCAGTGACACAGGATAACCTAGCTACGGGATACAGGCCACATTATCTCAATGACACAGGCCAACCTAGCTACGGGATACAGGCCACACTATCTCAGTGACACACAGGCCAACCTAGCTACAGGATACAGGCCACAGTATCTCAGTGACACACAGGCCAAACTAGCTACGGGCTACAGGCCACACTATCTCAGTGACACACACAGGCCAACCTAGCTACGGGATACAGGCCACACTATCTCAGTGACACAGGATAACCTAGCTACGGGATACAGGCCACATTATCTCAGTGACACAGGCCAACCTAGCTACAGGATACAGGCCACACTATCTCAGTGACACACAGGCCAAACTAGCTACGGGCTACAGGCCACACTATCTCAGTGACACACAGGCCAACCTAGCTACGGGCTACAGGCCACACTATCTCAGTGACACAGGATAACCTAGCTACGGGATACAGGCCACACTATCTCAGTGACACAGGATAACCTAGCTACGGGATACAGGCCACATTATCTCAGTGACACAGGCCAATCTAGCTACGGGATACAGGCCACACTATCTCAGTGACACACAGGCCAACCTAGCTACGGGCTACAGGCCACACTATCTCAGTGACACACAGGCCAACCTAGCTACGGGCTACAGGCCACACTATCTCAGTGACACAGGATAACCTAGCTATGGGATACAGGCCACATTATCTCAGTGACACAGGCCAATCTAGCTACAGGATACAGGCCACACTATCTCAGTGACACACAGGCCAATCTAGCTACGGGATACAGGCCACACTATCTCAGTGACACAGGACAACCTAGCTACGGGATACAGGCCACACTATCTCAGTGACACAGGACAACCTAGCTACGGGATACAGGCCACATTATCTCAGTGACACACAGGCCAACCTAGCTACGGGATACAGGCCACACTATCTCAGTGACACAGGATAACCTAGCTACGGGATACAGGCCACATTATCTCAGTGACACACAGGCCAACCTAGCTACGGGATACAGGCCACATTATCTCAGTGACACACAGGCCAACCTAGCTACGGGATACAGGCCACACTATCTCAGTGACACAGGACAACCTAGCTACGGGATACAGGCCACATTATCTCAGTGACACACAGGCCAACCTAGCTACAGGATACAGGCCACACTATCTCAGTGACACACAGGCCAACCTAGCTACGGGATACAGGCCACACTATCTCAGTGACACAGGATAACCTAGCTACGGGATACAGGCCACATTATCTCAGTGACACACAGGCCAACCTAGCTATGGGATACAGGCCACACTATCTCAGTGACACACAGGCCAACCTAGCTACGGGATACAGGCCACACTATCTCAGTGACACACAGGCCAACCTAGCTACGGGATACAGGCCACACTATCTCAGTGACACAGGCCAACCTAGCTACGGGATACAGGCCACACTATCTCAGTGACACACAGGCCAATCTAGCTACGGGATACAGGCCACATTATCTCAGTGACACACAGGCCAATCTAGCTACGGGATACAGGCCACACTATCTCAGTGACACAGGCCAATCTAGCTACGGGATACAGGCCACACTATCTCAGTGACACACAGGCCAACCTAGCTACAGGATACAGGCCACACTATCTCAGTGACACAGGCCAACCTAGCTACGGGATACAGGCCACACTATCTCAGTGACACAGGCCAATCTAGCTACGGGATACAGGCCACACTATCTCAGTGACACACAGGCCAACCTAGCTACGGGATACAGGCCACGCTATCTCAGTGACACACAGGCCAACCTAGCTACGGGATACAGGCCACACTATCTCAGTGACACAGGCCAATCTAGCTACGGGATACAGGCCACACTATCTCAGTGACACACAGGCCAACCTAGCTACGGGATACAGGCCACACTATCTCAGTGACACACAGGCCAACCTAGCTACGGGATACAGGCCACGCTATCTCAGTGACACACAGGCCAACCTAGCTACGGGGTGCAGGCCACACTATCTCAGTGACACACAGGCCAACCTAGCTACGGGGTACAGGCCACACTATCTCAGTGACACAGGTCATGCAAGCTTATCTCAGTGACACAGGATAACCTAGCTACGGGATACAGGCCACACTATCTCAGTGACACAGGATAACCTAGCTACGGGATACAGGCCACATTATCTCAGTGACACAGGCCAATCTAGCTACGGGATACAGGCCACACTATCTCAGTGACACACAGGCCAACCTAGCTACGGGCTACAGGCCACACTATCTCAGTGACACACAGGCCAACCTAGCTACGGGCTACAGGCCACACTATCTCAGTGACACAGGATAACCTAGCTATGGGATACAGGCCACATTATCTCAGTGACACAGGCCAATCTAGCTACAGGATACAGGCCACACTATCTCAGTGACACACAGGCCAATCTAGCTACGGGATACAGGCCACACTATCTCAGTGACACAGGACAACCTAGCTACGGGATACAGGCCACACTATCTCAGTGACACAGGACAACCTAGCTACGGGATACAGGCCACATTATCTCAGTGACACAGGCCAACCTAGCTACGGGATACAGGCCACACTATCTCAGTGACACACAGGCCAACCTAGCTACGGGATACAGGCCACACTATCTCAGTGACACACAGGCCAACCTAGCTACGGGATACAGGCCACACTATCTCAGTGACACACAGGCCAACCTAGCTACGGGCTACAGGCCACACTATCTCAGTGACACAGGATAACCTAGCTACGGGATACAGGCCACATTATCTCAGTGACACAGGCCAATCTAGCTACGGGCTACAGGCCACACTATCTCAGTGACACACAGGCCAACCTAGCTACGGGATACAGGCCACACTATCTCAGTGACACAGGATAACCTAGCTACGGGATACAGGCCACATTATCTCAGTGACACACAGGCCAACCTAGCTACGGGATACAGGCCACACTATCTCAGTGACACAGGACAACCTAGCTACGGGATATAGGCCACACTATCTCAGTGACACACAGGCCAACCTAGCTACGGGATACAGGCCACACTATCTCAGTGACACAGGCCAATCTAGCTACGGGATACAGGCCACATTATCTCAGTGACACACAGGCCAACCTAGCTACGGGATACAGGCCACACTATCTCAGTGACACAGGACAACCTAGCTACGGGATACAGGCCACATTATCTCAGTGACACACAGGCCAACCTAGCTACGGGATACAGGCCACATTATCTCAGTGACACACAGGCCAACCTAGCTACGGGATACAGGCCACACTATCTCAGTGACACAGGACAACCTAGCTACGGGATACAGGCCACATTATCTCAGTGACACACAGGCCAACCTAGCTACAGGATACAGGCCACACTATCTCAGTGACACACAGGCCAACCTAGCTACGGGATACAGGCCACACTATCTCAGTGACACAGGATAACCTAGCTACGGGATACAGGCCACATTATCTCAGTGACACACAGGCCAACCTAGCTATGGGATACAGGCCACACTATCTCAGTGACACACAGGCCAACCTAGCTACGGGATACAGTCCACACTATCTCAGTGACACACAGGCCAACCTAGCTACGGGATACAGGCCACACTATCTCAGTGACACAGGCCAACCTAGCTACGGGATACAGGCCACACTATCTCAGTGACACACAGGCCAATCTAGCTACGGGATACAGGCCACATTATGTCAGTGACACACAGGCCAATCTAGCTACGGGATACAGGCCACACTATCTCAGTGACACAGGCCAATCTAGCTACGGGATACAGGCCACACTATCTCAGTGACACACAGGCCAACCTAGCTACAGGATACAGGCCACACTATCTCAGTGACACAGGCCAACCTAGCTACGGGATACAGGCCACACTATCTCAGTGACACAGGCCAATCTAGCTACGGGATACAGGCCACACTATCTCAGTGACACACAGGCCAACCTAGCTACGGGATACAGGCCACGCTATCTCAGTGACACACAGGCCAACCTAGCTACGGGATACAGGCCACACTATCTCAGTGACACAGGCCAATCTAGCTACGGGATACAGGCCACACTATCTCAGTGACACACAGGCCAACCTAGCTACGGGATACAGGCCACACTATCTCAGTGACACACAGGCCAACCTAGCTACGGGATACAGGCCACGCTATCTCAGTGACACACAGGCCAACCTAGCTACGGGGTACAGGCCACACTATCTCAGTGACACACAGGCCAACCTAGCTACGGGATACAGGCCACACTATCTCAGTGACACAGGCCAATCTAGCTACGGGATACAGGCCACACTATCTCAGTGACACACAGGCCAACCTAGCTACGGGATACAGGCCACACTATCTCAGTGACACACAGGCCAACCAAGCTACGGGATACAGGTCACACTATCTCAGTGACACAGGTCAATCTAGCTATGGGATACAGGCCACACTATCTCAGTGACACACAGGCCAACCAAGCTACGGGGTACAGGCCACACTATCTCAGTGACACAGGTCATGCAAGCTGGGTGACACAGGACAACCTAGCTGTGGGATACAGGCCACACTATCTGAATAGACACAGGTCATGTAAGCTGAGTGATACAGACCACACTTTTATGTGACACAGGCCACACTATCTGAATGACACAGGCCATGCAAGCTGGGGGACACAGGCCGACTTAGCTACAGAATACAGGCCACACTATCTGAATGACACAGGTCATGAAAGCTGCATGATGCAGACCACAATTTTATGTGACACAGGCTACCCTATCTGAATGACACAGGCCATGCAAGCTGGGTGACACAGGCCACACCATCCAAATGACACAGACCACTTTACCTGGATGACACAGACCATACTGCCTGGATGACACAGTGTGGAATGTTAGTATCTGGTCGGCAGGGAGTGACAGCTGGTAATATAGAGCAGAGTGGAATGTTAGTATCTGGCCGGCAGGGAGGGACAGTTGGTAATGTAGAGCAGTGTGGAATGTTAGTATGTAGCCAGAAAGGAGTAACAGTTGGTAATATAGAGCAGTGTTGAATGTTAGTATCTAGCCGGCAAGGAGTGACAGTTAGTAATGTAGAGCAGTGTGGAATACAAGTATGTAGCCAGAAAGGAGTAGCAGTTTATAAATGTAGAACAGTGTGGAATGTTAGTATCTGCCTGGCAGGGAGTGTCAATTGGTAACGCAAAGCAGTATTATCTGTTTAACATCTGTTTAATGCTAAAAATATAAACTACTGTTTAAAATAAGAAATATCTAGCATAAATATTGGTGATTTAGAAAACTTGAACAAAACCCCCTGTTTGTTATAAAAATGCATATCCACTGTAATAAGTGCTTTAGTGACCTCTGGTGGATGAAAACTAGATTTCAATTGCATATTTCAATCTGTATTTTGCTGAAGGTATGTTCCCCTGCCATTCGGCCTGAAATTTTCACAGTGAATCTATCATTTTTAGGTAATTTGTCACAGGAGAGGTTACTTCACTTGGCAGCTTTTTATGTAACTGAATAAATGATTTAGAACAAGAACATTGAGGGAGATTTATAAAACTGGATTAATAGAGGACGTGTCTGTAAAACTGTCACAAAGCGACATAAGGATCAGTATGAACATTTAGCTACGTTTTTGCTAATTCCATTCAGTTGACTTTTTTGAGAAATGGATGGAAATGGTCTTGTCCAAATAAAAATTGTGTCATGACTTATTTATATAGAAATCTGCTAATTGCTCCTACACTAAAGGCAGTTTTAGTGATTCAATCTTAACGCCAGGTGTTACCTGTTCTTAACCCTTTAGTGACAAGAGCTTTCTTTACACCAGATGACAAGATCCAACCATATTTTCCCTCTAATTCATTTAGTCCACCCACACAAATTACATACCACTTTTTAACTACTTAACGACCCATGATGGTCCAGGACCATCATGGGTTGTTTTGCCTTAAGGACCCATGATGGTCCTGGACCGTCATGGGTTAAATGATAGCAGCGCCCCTCCGTGCATGCTTGTAAGAAATTCTATCTAGTCCCTCTTACCAAGGGTACAATTGTCCTTTTGGGGTTGGTTGTAAGACAGTTTGGCTTGTCCTCACTCCTTTCCCATTTAACTAGAAGAGACCTTCATTTGAGTTCTCAAACACCTGTAAAATCCTTTGAAGCCACCTCTTATTGATTTCATGCTTTGTTCCCCTGGAGTTTGGGAAGGCTGACAATGAATTCTTAATTAAGGAAATAGAATTCCCACTGTTCCAATCCAAAATACAGATCTATACCCATGCATTTTACAGCTACATATATATATATATATATACATACACATAATAAATTGCAAACAATGTCCATATCCATATTGATAAAGACATGTATACATACATAAACAAACACATATTTATCTCCACAGACAAACCCCTGTTATAAATCATATTTAATCCATTTTGACTTTCTTACAATGCTGCTATGATTAATTACCTGCTGAGACTGAGCGCTCCAGTACTGGCAAGGAGTAGCAGTTGGTAATGTAGAGCAGTGTAGAATGTTAGTATCTGGCCAGCAGGGAGTGACAGTTAGTAATGTAGAGCAGTGTGAAATGTTGGCATCTACCAGCACTATGAATGAATGAGACAGTGTTATTTACACACTGTCTCTGTGTCTCCCCTATACCTATCTGTCCCTTACGATCAAAGTAAGGGACAGAGAAGCAGAGAGGAGACACCTAGTGGTTATAGAAAATGCAGCAGCTGGAGGCTGGCTAAATGCAGGTCAATTTTTGACTTCTGTTTTTTTTTTTTTTTAAAAGACACAACAATTTTTTACAAAAACATTTTTATTAAAAAAATGTCAATAAGCAAAATTGGAAGTGTGACTGTTGTGGAGCCATGTAATACAGTTACACACACTGCCAAATATCATCAATAAAAAGTGGGAAAATAGGGTTGGAAAAAGGGACATGGGAATTTTCAACCAGGGGGACAGTGTCCACTTAAAACTGACCATTTTATAGGTATGACTGACCGGTCATACCTTTCATGCAGTGTCCATAAAAATTTAACCCATTGTGCCCAAATGATCCCAAGAGAAAAAAATGACGTTTCTTTACATTTTTTTTACCGTTTTCTTTAATTTTACTAAAATAAATGGTGGGCTATCCATATAAGTATGGTATCAAAGAAAGCCCTATTTGTGCGTAAAAAAAAAAATAGGTAAAATAAAGTACTTAGAGGTTAAACACTGTTAAACAAAGTCAGTCAAAATGGTCAGAATTGCTCCGGTCTTTAAAGGGATAGTAATACTTCGTTTTATCTTTATTTTATTTTGTAGGCATTAAAAAAACACGAAGAATGATATAACTCTTATCTCGCAAACCTTTATGGTTTGAGAGATATTCACAAGCAAAGTTTCCCCTCCCGCCCCTTTTACCTAGTGTAAGCCATCTCTTCTCAGATGTGGAATCCATAGACCAGACAGATAACAGAAGGGGACAATCTTCTTCCTATGAGAACAATGAAAGCCCTGCTCCCCTTGACAAGTTTTTCAGGTTTTCCCTTATCTTAATTGAAGATTGTCCCTCTCTGCAGTCTACCTGGGCACCTCCCTTCTGATCTGGCTGAACAGCGTGGTGATACTTTGTTTGTGAATAATATCTCTTAAACCATAAAGGTCTGAGAGATAAGACTTATAACGTTTTTTTTAATGCCTACTAAATAAAATAAAGATAAAACATAGTATTACTATCCCTTTAAGTGAAATCGACCTCAGATTTTCCTGGTCCTTAAGGCGTTAAGGATAATTAGGGCTTTCTTTTGATGCCTGTCACAGTTACCTTAGATCCAGCGATGCCTGGTGGGTTGACGCAGGTAAATAATGGCCGAAATGTCGCCGCGGCGTCATCCAATGAGTCATTCCGAGGACTGGGCCTAGGCGTGCTTGGTGTTCTCATCGGCCGTCCATGTCCTCGTGCTAACCAGGCCTGCTCTGTAGATTGATGCAGAGTGGGGTCTTTGTTCTGACTCATCTCGTGGCCATGCGTCACTTTTGGGTGCGAGGTTGCAATATGTTGCAGGCCTCTGTTTTGTACTGTTTGGGGCTGATAGCTCCACCCATCTACTTCTTGAGTTGCCTTTTAAAAGGGAACTGGATCTCTATCCAGTTACCCTTACGTTGGTGTTCAGTGCACTTCTAGTTCCTGTTGCTCCTGTATTCCTGTGTGTGACCCGGCTAGTCTGACTATCCATTCTGGTGCTGACCTGTGGCTCTGTCTGACCATTCTACCTGTGCACTTCTTGGCTATAGACATCCAATCTAGTGCTGACCTGTGGCTATGGCTGACTATCCGCTCCATGTATGACCTTGGCTTGTCTGACTATCCATCCTGGTGCTGACCTGGGGCTCTGTCCAACTATTCTCCCAGTGTTGCCTATTATTTTTGGACATCCTTTCTGGTGCAGACCTGTGGCTCTGGCAGACTGTCTGCTCCATGTATGACCTTGGCTTGTCTGCCTATCCAACCTGGTGCTGACTTGGGGCTCTGTCCAACTATTCTCACAGTGTTGCCTATTATTTTTGGACATCCTTTTTGGTGCAGACCTGTGGCTCTGGCTGAATATCCGATCCGTGTATGACCTTGGCTTGTCTGCCTATCCTAACTGGTGCTGACTGATGGCTCTGTCTGTTCACTCCGTTGTGTTGCCCATCCCCAGAGACATCCACCCTGATGCGGACCTGGGGGTCTGGCAGACTCCGGCCTTACTGACTGCAGGCACGGGTCAGTGTCTCCATTGTTGTGATCTGTATTGGAGACAAGCTCTTACCTACTAGCCGGTGAGATAGCTCAGTGGTAAATTCCCTGACTATGGAGCCTGTTCAAACCTCAAGGTTGCAGGTTCAAATCCCTGCAGGGTCAACTCATCCTTTCGAGGTTGATAAATGAGTACCATTGATTGGGTAATAATAACAGCTATTATTTCAGCTGCCGATTTGGTTAGTTCCAAGAGCGTGTGCTGAAAGTGCTTTGAGTCCCACTGGGAGAAAGGTGCTATATAAATTCTAGTTAATATTATTACTTCTGACGGCAGGCGTGAGTCAATATTCTTGCTTGTACTACCTGCGGGAGACTTCGAGCCCTATCCTGTGCTCCACTCATTACCATTGAGACTACCAGTTGTCTCCGGCCTAGTCTCCAGCAGTTGTGGTTGACATTTGGGCGGCTCCTATTCCTGATAGAGTCTCTAGCCTATCTAGTCACCCGCTGTCCTATATTTATCATTGATATTCATTACTATTATCATTCTCGTAAAGGTGATTTTAACTATACCGTCTGACTCCTTGTCTTGCTTGATAACCGTACCAATGCCACACTTATATGGATAAGTCACAATTTAATTTGATAACAGTATTAAAAAAAGTGCAAAAATTGGAAAAAAGCAAATTTTTGTTAGTTTTCCTGTGATAGTTTTCGCTCATCTGGTCCAATTGTAACATTCTTCCCCCGTATTCAAGCTGCCACCAGAACATGTTGCTTCTTCCTGAAAAATATTGCCAAAATACGTCCCTTCCTCTGCTTGTCAACTGCAAAAACTCTCATCATGCCCTCATTCTTGTTAGACTTGACTACTGCAACAACATTCTCCTGTCTGGTCTTCCTGTCTCTCATCTTTCTCTATTTCAGTCTGTTCTCAGTTCAGCTGCAATAATTACTACATTTGCTCCCAGATACCTTCCCTCTCTTCTGCTCCTGAAATCCCTTTATTGGCTCCCTATAAAGTATCGTATTTCTTATAATATTCTCCTCCTCTCCTGTCAGTCTCTTTCATCTTCAGCACCCTCTTACATCTCTGCTCTTGTCGCCTGCTATACCCCTTCCCATCACTTGTGGTCTTCTCAAGGTTTCTTTCTGTTCTGTCCCTACACAGCTCCGGCCACCCCTCAGCTACAAGCTTTCTCACTGGCTGCGACTCGACTTTGGAATGTCCTCCCTATCACCATTCGCCAATCATCCACAATCATCACTTTCAAGCATCTCCTGAAAACCCACCTGCTCAGGGAGGCATCTCAATTGCTACAGTATATCCTCCTCCTTGCACAATGATAGTGACATCAGAATCCTTCTGCACTACAATCATTACACCTTGTATTTGCACTTATGATCCTCCTCTTGTTGTCTCTCTATGTTTCCATGAGTTCTAATTAGATTGTAAGCACCTTGGAGCAGGGATCACGATCACAGGGTATGATTCCCTTTGATGCACGTTTCCCCCACAAACAATGCAGTGATCACACTTTAGCCTAATGCTCTTAACCTAGTGCTGTATTTTTGTATTGTATTATTACAACTTCTTTAAAGCGCTGTGTAAATGTATAGCGCTATATAAATAAAAATACATACATACATAAAATTGTAACAGGGACTGGACTCTTTCCCACCCTGTTGTCCCCTAGTTTAGGAGATCAGACTATGTGGTGTGTATATAAGTATATCACCTGGTGTCCATGTGTTTAGGAGATCAGACTGTGTGGTGTGTATATAAGTGTATCACCCTGGTGTCCCTGTGTTTAGGAGATCAGACTGTGTGGTGTGTATATAAGTGTATCACCCTGGTGTCCCTGTGTTTAGGAGATCAGACTGTGTGGTGTGTATAGAAGTGTATCACCCTGGTGTCCCTGTGTTTAGGAGATCAGACTGTGTGGTGTGTATAGAAGTGTATCACCCTGGTGTCCCTGTGTTTAGGAGATCAGACTGTGTGGTGTGTAAATAAGTGTATCACCCTGGTGTCCCTGTGTTTAGGAGATCAGACTGTGTGGTGTGTGTATATAAGTGTATCACCCTGGTGTCCCTGTGTTTAGGAGATAAGATTGTGTGGTGTGTATATAAGTGTATCACCCTGGTGTCCCTGTGTTTAGGAGATCAGACTGTGTGGTGTGTATATAAGTGTATCACCCTGGTGTCCCTGTGTTTAGGAGATCAGACTGTGTGGTGTGTATATAAGTGTATCACCCTGGTGTCCCTGTGTTTAGGAGATCAGACTGTGTGGTGTGTATAGAAGTGTATCACCCTGGTGTCCCTGTGTTTAGGAGATCAGACTGTGTGGTGTGTATATAAATGTATCACCCTGGTGTTCCTGTGTTTAGGAGATCAGACTGTGTGGTGTGTATAGAAGTGTATCACCCTGGTGTCCCTGTGTTTAGGAGATCAGACTGTGTGGTGTGTATATAAATGTATCACCCTGGTGTTCCTGTGTTTAGGAGATCAGACTGTGTGGTGTGTATAGAAGTGTATCACCCTGGTGTCCCTGTGTTTAGGAGATCAGACTGTGTGGTGTGTATATAAGTGTATCACCCTGGTGTTCCTGTGTTTAGGAGATCAGACTGTGCGGTGTGTATATAAGTGCATCACCCTGGTGTCCCTGTGTTTAGGAGATCAGACTGTGTGGTGTGTGTATAGAAGTGTATCACCCTGGTGTCCGTGTGTTTAGGAGACAAGACTGTGTGGTGTATATATAAGTGTATCACATTGCTCCACAGCAATAAAACTCACAGTAATGTCTGTCTGACATACCTCTCAAATGTCCATCTTTAGGAGATATTAGGGGTCCTTTCCTCTCAAGTGTCCCTCCATAGGAGATATTAGGGATTAGGACTGTATGCTAATGAATTTGGGGTGGATGGGTTTTCATACAATGTTTCTATGTATTTATGGATTATCAAATGATTATTATTTTCATTGGATCTGATCGTTTCATTAACGTTGTAAGCTTCCTGTCCTCTCTGGTTCTCTATGTTTGTTGAATTTTTGTTTTTGTTGATATTGTGTTAGACATGATTGGGTAAATCAACCTGAATTTGATGGCAACTGATTTGGTTGATTGACAGATTGATTTGCTATGCAAATACTTAATTAATTTTTGAACCAATTTTTGCTTTTTCATATTTTAGTTATATCCTCACTCTGTCTTTCCAGGTTCTCGTCCTTGTGTCTGTGCTTAATGGAAAAGCGTGAGACTGTTTGTGGTATTGTATACCTAACAGGTCACACCTCTCAGTGCCTATTATTATTTTTTTACGTTTTTAATGATTCTAATAAATATGTGTTTTTATGAAGTGGAGTATATCATTTTTTTATTTGGAGTGCTGCTGCATACTTTGTTTTGGAGTTCAAGAGGCCCAACAAGGCTGAAACGTACGTCTGGGGTTAGCTGGTGCAGAGGGGACTTGTCCATCATTTTGGAACTGGACCGCCCTTTTGGGCAGGATTAGTCTAATATGTATGTGGAAATTTCTGCTCTGTAATCGTACTAGAGAACTAAAACACAATGCTGTTAAGCGGTGACTAGCCATAGAACAGGCCATTGTGCTGTTTGTTCATCCTCAGAAGCCTCTCACATTTTGTATGTGTATTTTGAATACTCTTAGGTAGGGTGACCAGACCTCACCTTTAACTGGGAACACATATGAAAAATACATGCTGCAGGGAGGCTTTGATTTCAGTGAAGTCCTGGAATATGCCTTTTTCCTATGTGTCCCTGGCTAAAAGTGAGGTCTGGTCAGCTTACTCTTAAGGGTAATCTGGACGTGGACCCCTTGCTCTCAGTGTCTAGGGAATCCAGCTGCACATCACTGATGAGGCCCAACAAGGCTGAAACGTACGTCTGGGCTAAGCTGGTGTTCCCGTTCAGAGGGGACTTGCCTGTCATTTCGTAACTGGACCGTCCTTTTGAGGCGGGATTGGTATGTATTAATATCTATATGGAAATTTCTGCTTTGTAATGGCACTAGAGAGCTACAACGTGATGCTTCTGAGTGGTGACTAGCCGTAGAACAGGCCATTGTGCTGTTTGTTCGTTCTTAGAAGCCTCTCACATTTTGTATGCGCAAGAATGAAGACCTGAGCAGTTGAAGCACACATTGTTTTCAAGATGAATTAGCGGTGAGGTTGATATTGTGGCTACATAAAATGAGTGTGTTAGCACTTTTTGTCTTTAAACTTACAAAGGGATCTAACCCAATTCTCAGGGTGAGAGCATTCAGTGTTTCACACTATATGATGTGCACCAATTCACTGCTTCTTTACTCTCTAACTTGCTGCTTTTTCTACCAGAAAGATAGAGGGAGAAGTCCTGCTTATCGTATGTGTGTTCAGACATTGAAACCTCTAAATTGCTGCATATGAACTAGAGGACTGAATGGATCACTTCTTGTTTAGAAGAAGCCAGGAGATATCACCTAGAATGTAAGTTCTGGGGAATTGTATCTGTTACTATCTGATACTATTTCAGCGATCTCAGGGTCAAGTAATTTAGAAAGTTCCCAGGTATGCACATTATACTTCATAACGGACACCACAACCATATTGCTAGTGTGTGAGTGTGACTATGAGCCAGTGTGGGTTGGCAGATATCTGACCCTGCCAGGGACTAGAACCTGCAACCCTGAAGTTTTGAGAAGATTCCACAGATGGTGCATTAACTGATATATTATAGATGTGTGTATATATATATATATATATATATATATATATATATATATACATTCATAATAACAATCTCTCATACCTGGGAACATTCAAAATAAGCTGACCTCGAGTTCTTTGAAATATTAACCTATAGCACACCCCTTAATGTAGATTACATGAGATGGCTAAGCAAGGGACCACCTGGGAGTGAGCGTCTATAGGTTCTTCGCCCTCAGGCACTACAAAATGGAGCCCAGGATGCAACAGATGGCTGGTTTCTCAGACAAAAGACTGTGTCTTGGGTCTCCATGGGCAGTGGGAAAATTTGAAGGAGGAGCTGGGAGGAGTTGGGGTAATTAGGTAGGCTATACATTAGGAGAGGTCAGCCAGGCTGGCCTCATTGTTAGTTCTTCTCAGGCTTGGGTTGGTTGCCGAAAGAAGCTGAGCACAAGCATGGCTCCTTTTGGGGAGGGGAATGCCGCATTGGTTTAGGGGGTGAACTCCCAAGGGTCTTAGTCTGTAAGGTCAGGTAATAAAGTGACTTATTTTGCCATATGTTATTGGTTTTGTGTATTTTGTGCGGGGGGTGTCAGTAAGGGGGTAAGCACCTTAATATTCCTAATTGCTGTTAAGAAGTGCTCCAATTAGTCCTTAATTAACATATCACATGCTATTATTTAGAGAACTCACAAGCAGGACTTCTCCCTCTTCCTTTCCACTAGCGATGGATCCAATTTAGAAAATAAAAAAGCAGTTAAGTTTAGGGTACCATTGGACTCTACTCAACCTGACATCCGGACCCTTTACCCTCAGATCTGGGGCAAAACACTGAGTTTAATCCTTTGAATGCCAGACGCCTCTTGAATTCAATCTCATTTAAATCCAAGGAGGAGAAGTGGGCGGGGAGTTGGAGGAACAGACAGGGGAGGAGTAGAAGAGGGTGGGGAGTGGGAGGAACAGACAGGGGAGGAGTAGAAGAGGATGGGGAGTTGGAGGAACAGACAGGGGAGGAGTAGATGTGGGTGGGAGTGGAAGGAACAGACAGGGGAGGAGTAGAAGTGGGTGGGGAGGGGGAGGAACAGACAGAGAAGGAATAGAAGTGGGCTGGGAGTGGGATGAACAGACAAGGAAGGAGTAGAAGTGGGTGGGGAGTGGGAGGAACAGACTGGGAAGGAGTAGAAGTGGGTGGGGAGTGGGAGGAACAGACAGGGAAGGAGTAGAAGTGGGTGGGGAGTGGGAGGAACAGACAGAGAAGGAATAGAAGTGGGTGGGGAGTGGGAGGAACAGACAGGGAAGGAGTAGAAGTGGGTGGGGAGTGGGATGAATAGACAGGGAAGGAGTAGAAGTGGGCTGGGAGTGGGAGGAACAGACAGGGAAGGAGTAGAAGTGGGTGGGGAGTGGGAGGAATAGACAGGGAAGGAATAGAAGTGGGCTGGGAGTGGGAGGAATAGACAGGGAAGGAGTAGAAGTGGGTGGGGAGTGGGAGGAATAGACAGGGAAGGAGTAGAAGTGGGCGGGGAGTGGGAGGAACAGACAGGGAAGGAGTAGAAGTGGGGGGGGAGTGGGAGGAATAGACAGGGAAGGAATAGAAGTGGGCTGGGAGTGGGAGGAACAGACAGGGAAGGAGTAGAAGTGGGTGGGGAGTGGGAGGAATAGACAGGGAAGGAGTAGAAGTGGGTGGGGAGGGAGAGGAACAGACAGAGAAGGAATAGAAGTGGGTGGGGAGTGGGAGGAATAGACAGGGAAGGAATAGAAGTGGGCTGTGAGTGGGAGGAACAGACAGGGAAGGAGTAGAAGTGGGTGGGGAGTGGGAGGAATAGACAGGGAAGGAGTAGAAGTGGGCGGGGAGTGGGAGGAACAGACAGGGAAGGAGTAGAAGTGGGTGGGGAGTGGGAGGAATAGACAGGGAAGGAGTAGAAGTGGGCGGGGAGTGGGAGGAATAGACAGGGAAGGAGTAGAAGTGGGCGGGGAGTGGGAGGAACAGACAGGGAAGGAGTAGAAGTGGGTGGGGAGTGGGAGGAACAGACAGTTAAGGAGTAGAAGTGGGTGGGGAGTGGGAGGAACAGACAGTGCATCCCCAGTGTATACATTTAACCTCTTAACGACCCTTGACATTCCAGGACCATCACACAGGTTCTGACACTTAAAGATAGGTGACGGTTCTGGCACGTCATGGAATTCTGGAGTCGCCATGTGGCTGCACGCTGCTCAACGACCCCGGAATCAATTAGGAAAAAAAATAAATGATCCATGGTCTGTAACGGCTTTCCTTGCACTGCATTGGTCGGTCGTTAAAGGGATAGTAATGTTTCATAATAAAGCAGCTCTAATTAATCATCATAGTATTTGGACTTTGGAGAGTGTTATTTCAGTTCTGTCAGAGTTGTAGTTCCAGAGTAATTCAATGATAAAGTATCCCCCTCCCGCCCCTTTTACTGATGTAACACTGCTCAGCCAGATCAGAAGGGAGGTGCCCAGGTAGACTGCAGAGAGGGACAATCTTCAATTAAGATAAGGGAAAAACCTGAAAAACTTGTCAAGGGGGGCAAGGATTTCATTGTTCTCATAGGAAGAAGATTGTCCCCTGCTGTTATCTATCTGGTCTATGGACTGGATTCCACATCTGAGAAGAGATGGCTTACACTAGGTAAAAGGGGCGGGAGGGGAAACTTTGCTTGTGAATATCTCTTAAACTATAAATGTTTGAGAGATAAGACTTATATAATTCTTCATTTTTTTTAATGCCTACAAAATAAAATAAAGTTAAAACAAAGTATTACTATCCCTTTAAGGAGTTAAAGTCGCCTCTTGATACAATCAGTGTATATTGTTAAACAGATTAGATTCTCTAATCTTACAACATATATCCACCGTGTGTTATCTTCTGCAAAACACTGTAACTGATATTATAAGTCAACCTATCGGTTACAGCGCTTTGCCGAAGATAACTCCCAGTGAATATATGGTATAAGATTAGGGAATCTAATCTGCTTAACAATATCAACTGATTGTAGCAACAGAGGCGACTTTAAAGGGATAGTAATACATTAATATTACTATTCCCCATATTGTAGATATTTGCAAAAGAATTCAATAGCCTCCAACAGAACGCAAAGTCCCCCCCCCTTCCCTGAAGTTAGCGTTGTGCTGACTGCAGGGATATTCGGTCTGACTTTCATCAGGCGGCTCTGCAGCAGAGCCGAGATCGCGTTAGTGAAAAAGAATTATGTCACTGAAACGGTCTTCTACATGTGCTTGTAAATCAAGCACAAACCAAGCACATGTAGAAGACCATTTCAGTGAAATAATTCTTTGTCACTAACGTGATCTCGGCTCTGCTGCAGAGCCGCCTGATGAAAGTCAGATCGGATGTCCTTGCAGTCAGTACAACGCTGACTTCAGGGAAGGGGGAGGGAGGGGGAACTTTGCGTTCGGTTATCTCTCAAACCATAAAGGTTTGAGAGATGAACCTGGGGGCAATTAAATTCTTTTTCAAATATCTACAATATGGGGAATAGTAATAATAAAGTATTACTATCCCTTTAAATGTATATGCTGGTGAGATACTGACACAAAGATAGCCTGTTTTTGTGGTTTAAGAAGTGTGGTACTGAACTAAGAAGAAAGTTACATTTAAATGGGATGTATCACCTCTATATAACTTAGTCTAAATAGTTAGGCAAAGATCGATATCTAGCCAATGAGACCGTTCCAGCTTACAGACAGAAAGCCTCCGTCATCGGAGGAGGCTGGATAGGGGAGCAGAGGCAGAGCAACGGACTACGGTAACAGCGCAGGTAACCACAGTCTATGCGGAAGTAGCTGAATCCCAGACTTTATAACTTCAATTTACACCAAATAAAGATTACAAAAAAAAAAAATGACACTTTTAGTGATACTCCATCTATAACCTAACTATTTAGACTAAGTTATATAAAGGTGATACATTCCCTTTAAAGGAGTGACGGATGTTTACAAGTTTGGATGATCTGGACTGTTTTTAACCATATATTTTTATATGCTTTTTATGATAAATCATATATTTTTATTGGCATATTTTTCCTTTGACTAGTGAGAGGTTTAAAGTGATAGTAATGTTTCACAAAAACAGCAGCTCCAATTAATCATCATAGTATTTGGGCCATGGAGAGTGTTATTTCAATACTGTCAGAGTTGTAGTACAAGAGTAATTGAATGATAAAGTATCCCCCTCCCGCCCCCTTTTACTGATGTAACACTGCTCACCTCAGAGCAGCAAGACTGTCCAGATGGATAGCAGAGAGGGACACTCTTCAGTGATCATAAGGAAAAACCTGAAAAACCTGTCAAGGGGGGCAGGGTTTTCCTTATGATCACAGTAAGAAGATTGTCCCTTGCTGTGATCTGTCCGGTCAAGAGACCAGATTCCACATCTGAGGGGAGGTGACTTACACTAGGTAAAAGGGGCGGGAGGGGGATACTTTATCATTCAATTACTCTTGTACTACAACACTGACAGTACTGAAATAGCACTCTCCATGGCCCAAATACTATGAAGATTAATTGGAACTGCTGTTTTTATTGTGAAATATTACTATCCCTTTAACCCCTTAAGTACCATTGACGTGGCAGGACCGTCACGCTGGTCCGGCACTTAAGGACCAGTGATGGTCCTGCCACGTCACGTACTTTTACTCACCGCGCTCCTGTAGGGGCGCGGTGATTAATACCGGGCACTGAAGTTGATCGCTCCAAGACCGGAGCGATCTCTTCCAGTGCCCCGTTTGACGTGCTGCCCCACGTGATCAGTCACGTGGGACAGCACGTCAAAGTTTCCTATGTGGTCCTTAAGGGACGGCACGCCCCGGGACCGCTGGTCCTTAAGGGGTTAAAGGAGTGACGGATGTTTACATGTTTGGATGATCTGGACTGTGATTAAAAATAATATTTTTTTACAATCGATTGTTTATATTTGTTGTGATGTTTTTCCTTTGACTAGTGAGAGGTTTAACCCCTTAAGGACAGGGAAAATCTGGGGTGGTTTCCACTTAAAGGGATAGTAATACTTCGTTTTATCTTTATTTTATTTTGTAGGCATTAAAAAACATGAAGAACGATATAAGTCTTATCTCTCAAACATTTATGGTTTGAGAGATATTCACAAGCAAAGTTTCCCCTCCTGTTCAGCCAGATCAGAAGGGAGGTGCCCAGGTAGACTGCAGAGAGGGACAATCTTCAATTAAGATAAGGGAAAAAGCTGAAAAACTTGTCAAGGGGGGCAAGGCTTTCATTGTTATCATAGGAAGAAGATTGTCCCCTTCTGTTATCTGTCTGGTCTATGGACTGCATTCCACATCTGAGAAGAAATGGCTTACACTAGGTAAAAGGGGAAACTTTGCTTGTGAATATCTCTCAAACCATAAAGGTCTGAGAGATAAGACTTATATCATTCTTCATGTTTTTTTAATGCCTACAAAATAAAATAAAGATAAAACGAAGTATTACTATACCTTTAAGACTGGAGCAATTTTGAGTATATCATTGTTCAGCAGTACGGTACTTTCCCTCTAAGTCTTTTATTCCAACCACAAACATTATACACAAGTAGGTCTTTATTTTGATACTACATTTATATGGATAACCCACCATTTCTTTTATTTATAATAACGTAAACGATAAAAAAAATCTAATTTTTATAGGTTCTCCTGTGATAATTTGTGCCCAACTTGTTCATTTTTTATTAATACAGGATAAAAGGCACTGTCCCTCTGGGGTGAATATCCCATGTCCCTCTTTCCCTTCCTGATCTTGCCCTGTTTTAGAGATTAGAGTTTGTGGTGTGTATATGTGTATTATATTGCTCCACAGCAATAAGCTGCGCAGATGTCACTATGGGAAGATGTCTGCTCTCCGTCCTGCCTCTCGGTCCCAGAGCAGTGTCTCATTCTCATCAACGCGGTAAGAAATCTGGCAAGTAGCGCTACTGAGCAGGAAATTATATGGGACAACATTTTTGAAGGGTGGTAGTTCCGCTTTAACGTGAGACTTACTGCTGCGAAGCAATGTGATACACTTATATATACACTACACAGTTTGATCTCCTAAACACAGGGACACCAGGGTGGAACAGAGGGATTTGGGTGTCAAAGAGGGACTGTCCCTCCTAAAGAGGGAAACGCAGGAGGTAAGATGAAGGGAACAATACATAAATGTATAGATATTCTTAGGTTTCACAATCTGAATGACAACAAGGAGCATGTTGTATATAATCATTTATATAAATACTAGTGTAAATGCCCGTGTACGCGGGCCAAGGTCTGGGTGATGTTAATCCTTTGAGTGCCAGGGGGGTACGCAACACATTGCTTTGCAATGCGTTGTGTACCCCTCTGGCACTCAAAGGCTTAAGAGGCCGGTCCTGCTCTGCGTCCTACCGCCGATGCAGTCATGACCTGTAGAGACTGCCCGAAAGCACAGAACTCCCAGCATTCTGTGTGTTTGGGCAGTCTCTACTGCGCATGACGGCTTCTGACAAACATCCTAGTGAATTATTATATAGGATAAATTTGAAAATCAGTCTTAACATTTTGTCAAAACGTAAATAGAAATGTGGGGCACCTTCAGCTAGTGCCCGTAGTGCACAAAGGTGCCATTGCACCCTGGTTGAGAACCACAGATCTACTCCATCTCTACTACTGCATACCTCCCAACTATTCCTTTTTAGGAAAGACAGTCCCTCTTTGATTCCCAGATCTCTCTGTTCCACCCTGGTGTTCGTCTTTTTAGGCGATCAGACTGCATACCTTTCAAGTGTCCCTCTTTTGGAGGGACAACCTCTTTTTGACATCAAATCCCTCTGTCCCTCTTTTCTACCCTTTGTCCCTCTTTTCTGAAGATCAGAATAAGTAGTGTGTACCACATTGCTCCACAGCAATAAAACTCACATAAATGTGTAGTTAAACTTCAATATATGTTTCTAAATTAGTCTGTGTAAATAAAAAACTTCAGTCTTGCTGTAAATAATTTATTCAGTTACACAAAGAAGTGTCAACAGCATACCTGGGAACTTTTGAAGCAGGGCTACCTGGAGGGTAACCCTGTCAGTGCCGACCGGGGAGGAAAATGATGCAAATTGTGTTGTAAAGGGGCGGGGCTTAGTCACGGGGGGCTGGACAAAAAAAACCTTGCAAAATGAAGGTAAGAGGGTGGGGAGTGGGAGGAACCAGGCGGGATGGAGCACAAGTTGGCAGAGTTTCTACTTAAAGGGATAGTAATACTTCATTTTATCTTTATTTTATTTTGTAGGCATTAAAAAACCATGAATAACGATATAAGTCTTATCTCTCAAACCTTTATGGTTTAAGAGATATTCACAAAGTATCCCCCCCCCCCCATTCAGCCAGATCAGAAGGGAGGTGCCCAGGTAGATTGCAGAGAGGGACAATCTTCAATTAAGATAAGGGAAAAAGCTGAAAAACTTGTCAAGGTGGGCAGGGATTTCATTGTTCTCATAGGAAGAAGATTGTCCCCTTCTGTTATCTGTCTGGTCTGTGGACTGGATTCCATATCTGAGAAGAGATGGCTTACACTAGGTAAAAGGGGCTGGAGGGGAAACTTTGCTTGTGACTATCTCTTAACCCTTTGAGTGCCAGAGGGGTACATAATGCATTGCAAAGTAATCCATTCTGTACCCCTCTGGCATTCAAACGGTTAAACCATAAAGGTTTGAGCGATAAGACATATCATTCTCCATGTTTTTTTAATGCCTACAAAATAAAATAAAGCTAAAACGAAGTATTACTATCCCTTTAAACTCTGCCCACCCGGTGATTTACACATTGCCTTGGAGACCAGGTAGTTCAGTTTGAAATCCAGAGTCTTCCGGGCAAAACCAGAGTGCTCCCAGGTGTGGTCAACAGGTCTTGAAATGAACAAAAAAATTCTTGGTAATGACCCACCCACCAGCCACACTCCCCATAAAGACCTCCTAAAACAAAAGTGTCCCTCTTTTCCATTTGAAATGTTGGGGGGTATGAGACTGTGGTGTGTATATAAACTACTGCAGTCTTCCTCTAATTCATTTAGTGATTTACACAAAGAGGAGCCGATAGGTCACTAAATAACCTAAACATTCTGGCCAATGCCACGCCCCAGAAGGTGTCCCTCTATGGCCAGCTGAAACGTTGGGAGGTGCGCTACTGTTTTGGATTCAGGGATACGCATAACGTAGAGCACGTCAACTGAGGGCGCCACAAGGTTAATGAAGCTGCCGCGGCCATCTTGTGTTAGCCGAGCCCTGCAGGGTGTTACGTCATGACGCAACACGCAAGGTGTGGGCACAAGCAGGCGCTGAGGTCGGAGCGGCCATCTTAAGGTCTGTGAGGAAGGAGATAGAGCAGGAAGGCCGGGCCCCGGGGCCGGTGGAGGAGGAGAGGGGCCTGGATACCGCACACGGACAAACATGTCTGAGACATACGGTGAGGCACGGAGACTGGCTGACATGGAGCTGTGTAGTGGAGACGGTCAGACCGAGCGGCTTGTCTAATGAGCACAGTCAGACAGGTGTCGTCTAACGGACAGTGACAGGGAGCTGTCTAACGGAGTCTGTCTGACAGGATCCCATTAACTCCTGGCAATTACAGGGTTACACGAGCAGTGCATATTAAACTGTCTGACGGGGAAGCTGTCCAGATTAGACTGCTTGACATGGGTGAGCTGTCCAGATTAGACTGCTTGACATGGGTGAGCTGTCCAGATTAGACTGCTTGACATGGGTGAGCTGTCCAGATTAGACTGTCTGACATGGGTGAGCTGTCCAGATTAGACTGTTTGACAGGGGGTGTTGTGCAGATTAGACTGTCTGACATGGGTGAGCTGTCCAGATTAGACTGTCTGACATGGGTGAGCTGTCCAGATTAGGCTGTCTGACAGGGGGTGTTGTGCAGATTAGACTGTCTGACATGGGTGAGCTGTCCAGATTAGACTGTCTGACATGGGCGAGCTGTCCAGATTAGACTGTCTGACATGGGGGTGCTGTCCAGATTAGACTGTCTGACATGGGTGAGCTGTCCAGATTAGACTGCTTGGCATGGGTGAGCTGTGCAGATTAGACTGCTTGACATGGGTGAGCTGTGCAGATTAGACTGCTTGACATGGGTGAGCTGTGCAGATTAGACTGTCTGACAGGGGGTGTTGTGCAGATTAGACTGTCTGACAGGGGGTGTTGTGCAGATTAGACTGCATGACGGGGGAGCTGTCCAGATTAGACTGTCTGACATGGGTGAGCTGTCCAGATTAGACTGCTTGGCATGGGTGAGCTGTGCAGATTAGACTGTCTGACAGGGGGTGTTGTGCAGATTAGACTGCATGATGGGGAGCTGTCCAAATTAGGCTGCTTGACATGGGGTTGCTGTCCAGATTTGACTGCTTGACATGGGGGTGCTGTCCAGATTAGATTGCTTGACATGGGGTTGCTGTCCAGATTTGACTGCTTGACATGGAGGTGCTGTCCAGATTAGACTGTCTGACAGGGAACATAGTCTAGATTAGACAGGGGGACATGTACACTTTAGAGTGCCTGTTGGGGGATACTGTCTAGGGTATTGTTGTTAATGGGATCTTCTAAAGAAAACTAAATAGAATATTTGAGTTCTAATCCTGATTTCATTGCCCTGTACAGTACACTTACTTTGTTCTCTGACCCCCCCCCAATCATTGCCCTGTCAGTACACTTACTTTGTTCTCTGACCCCCCCCAATCATTGCCCTGTACAGTACACTTACTTTGTTCTCTGACCCCCCCCAATCATTGCCCTGTCAGTACACTTACTTTGTTCACTGACCCCCCCAATCATTGCCCTGTACAGTACACTTACTTTGTTCTCTGCCCCCCCCCAATCATTGCCCTGTCAGTACACTTACTTTGTTCTCTGACCCCCCCCCCCAGATCATTGGCCTGTGCAGTACACTTACTTTGTTCACTGACCCCCCCAATCATTGCCCTGTACAGTACACTTACTTTGTTCTCTGCCCCCCCCAATCATTGCCCTGTCAGTACACTTACTTTGTTCTCTGACCCCCCCCCAGATCATTGGCCTGTGCAGTACACTTACTTTGTTCTGTGACCCCCCCAATCGTTGCCCTGTGCAGTACACTTACTTTGTTCTCTGACCCCCCCAGATCGTTGCCCTGTACAGTACACTTACTTTGTTCTCTGACCCCCCCCATCATTGCCCTGTCAGTACACTTACTTTGTTCACTGACACCCCCAATCATTGCCCTGTACAGTACACTTACTTTGTTCTCTGCCCCCCCCAATCATTGCCCTGTCAGTACACTTACTTTGTTCTCTGACCCCCCCCCAGATCATTGGCCTGTGCAGTACACTTACTTTGTTCTGTGACCCCCCCCAATCGTTGCCCTGTGCAGTACACTTACTTTGTTCTCTGACCCCCCCAGATCGTTGCCCTGTGCATTACACTAATTTTGTTCTCTGACCCCCCCCCCGATCGTTGCCCTGTGCAGTACACTTGCTTTGTTCTCTGACCCCCCCCCGATCATTGCCCTGTGCAGTACACTTGCTTTGTTCTCTGACCCCCCCCCCGATCATTGCCCTGTGCAGTACACTTACTTTGTTCTCTGACCCCCCCCCCCGATCATTGCCCTGTGCAGTACACTTACTTTGTTCTCTGACCCCCAGTGAGGAGTCTCTAAAACCAGTAGTGTCTCTAGCACGTACCATATTAAGTGGGTACCTTTCACCCCCCAGAACCCTCCAGCAGGGACACTTTTTCGCTTCAGATTTCTATTCATTCTTATTTTGTGGAGATTATAGGATTCAGTGTGGGCCTAATTCATCAGGCTAAAGAGGAGATGTTTTGGAGCAAACCAGTTGCACCATAGTGGGAGGGGGGTGATTAAACAGTCACATTGATTTAAATTGGTCACCTAAACCCACTGAATGCAAGAGGGGCCTCCAGTGCAACGTGATGGGAGACCTCTCTTGCATTCAGTCGGTTAAACATTTCATCTAAATGTATGGAAAGTTTTGGAATTTTTATTTCCCCCTGCGGTGCAGTTGGCTTGACCCAGAATTGCACTTCTTTAGCTTGATGCTGTTTATGGGTCACTACGAGTTGACAAAACTCCCAGATTGTGAACACAAACAACACTTAGTCAAATGATCAAATTACAACCAAAATGGAGAGCAGTTGTCACATTTTTCTCTTAAGGAAGCAGACTTAATAGAAAACCTGGGGCTGCCCTATACTGCTCCAAAATGGCTTCTACTAGTCATTAAGTGTGTGTCAGAAAACTGCTCCTCTTGGGCGGAAAGTAATCCCAGATGTGTGTGGTCATCAGTCTTAGTGGAACTGGCCTTATACAGCTCAGGAAACTGTATCAAGACTTCAGTCTCTCAGTACATTCTCTTCCCACTGGACAAACAGTCTGCACCGAGGGTCTCTTCTCAGAAAAATGTATGGGTAGTTTGTGATATTTTCACTGTTATATGAATTTCTTCTGGGCCTCTAAATTCTGCATGTGCTTTCTTATCACTTAAATCCCCTAATCATGATCAAAATCAACCCCTCTAAAAGAGGAAGTTGAGAGCACGTGTTTCCAGTTGCAATGACAATACAAGAAGCTTTTAAACTTTATGTGTCTGTATATGTGCATATGTGTATATATATATATATATATATATATATATATATATATATATATATACACACACACATTTATGTAAATAAGCGATATAAAAACAAAAATAAAACACATCTGATTTATCTTATACACTTGTCAGGCTACTGTACTTAAATCCGTTTTGTCCTGGGAGACACCGCCCCTTTAAACACAATCATTGCAAACAAAACACAGTTCATAACCCTTTCGGTGCCAGAGGGGTACGCAAAGCAATGCGTTGCGTACCCCTCTGGCACTGAAAGCGTTAATCATGTTTAACCGTCCCCCCACAAAAAAAAACACAAAACAAAAAAACAAAAGGAAAGTTGAATTAAATAAAATACTACTAAAATACTACTACTAGACCTTGCTAGTGATTAGTACAAGGAGAGCAGTAGGAATGTTGTCGGAAGTGGAATTCATTAACTCTTTGAGTGTCAGAGGAGGTACGTAACGCATTACAAAACAATGCATTGCGTACCCCTCTGGCACTCAAAGGATAAAAAAACTAGCACTGCTTGCACCTACAATAAAGCATATTATGTATAATAATTCGCTAATGTATGTTTGTCAGAAGCTGTCATACGCAGTACAGACTGTCCGCACCGCGGCTGATAATGGAGCGGGGCGCTCTGAATTCAGACCGTCGTCCTCTATAGGTGAGCAGAGAGGACTGCGGTTTGAATTCGGTGCGCCCTGCTCCGTTATCAGCCGTGGCGTGGGCAGTCGTCTCTACTGTGCATGATTGTGCCGCGGCCGTTGCTTCCTGACACTGTGGCCCGTGTACACGGGCTGTTCAACTAGTTATTTATAAATGAATAAATAATGAGAATTTTACAGTGAGGCCATTCAATAAACTGAGGCTAGGTAATGATATATGAACAGTATATGAAGTTATAACAATTTATCAAGCTGATTACCAATCAATAGATATAAATGTTATATAAACAGCAAGTCTGACTTCACAAATTAATCTGTTGTTAACCTATTTGACAAAAACAAAACGAGATTTTATATAAGCTGACTTAATATGAAATATTGCATAATATCAGTCAACAGATAGCGAGATGAAATCAGTCAAATAAATACCAAGAGTAGCGCAGGAAAATGTCTTTTATTGTCAAATGGAAACGCAGCTTTCGATGGCAGATAAGAACCAACTGGCCAGTCTGCCCATTTTCTTATCTATAAAAACTGCACAATGCTACATACTTCTTAGAAAAGAGTGATGCCAGCCCTGCACATTTTTGAACTCCTTTACAGTATTAGTGTGTACCACCTCTGCTGGGTAGCTGATCCAGCAGTCTATCACTTTGACAGCATGATGACGATGAAACCAGCTGCACCACAGAGGACAAATGAAAATTACTTATTGATTTAAAGGTGGAGGGATTTGAACCCTTTGGGGGTTATGCACTAAGGTGTGATAAAGAGGTGATAAAGCAGAGATGACTTCTCCAGAGATATCACTTCTCCATTTCCTATGTTATTCTATGGAGATCTCTCCCACTTGACAAGACTTAGTGCATAGTCTCTGTAGAATAACATAGGAACTGAAGAATTGATATCACTGGAGAAGTTGTCTCCACTTTATCACCTCTATATATATATATATATATATATATATATATATATATATATATATATATATATATATATATATATTTATATATTTATTTATTTTATGTGGGGCACTTGCTTCCTAGGACAGGTTTATTTAACCCTTTGAGTTCCAGAGGGGTACTACCTCTGGCACTCAGAGGGTAAATATTCTAGCTCAGATTCGGCTCTTTAGTGTTATGTCTCTTACTTGGGCATCCAAAGTGTGTATAAACCTCTGTAGCATTTGGTAGGTTAACCCCTTGAGGACCAGATGGGTGCAAGGGGTTATAAAGAAATGCTTTGCGCACTGCTTTTGGTTCTCAGGGTTAAAAGCTTTATTTAAAGCGGAACTCCCACCCAATAATAACATTGCATCACATAATTGCCCATCTGGCGACTAGCTGCTGAGTAGCGTTAGTCACCAGAATTATTACCAGATTAAAGAGAAATCGATATTATTTCAAGACTGACAGCAGAACGCAGCGCAGACATCTTGCCATAGTGACGTCAGCGCGCCTGTGCTGTCAGTCCCTTTTGGAGCCGGCCAGCTCCTAGCAACGCCTCCTAGACCCGGCTGGGACTGACAGCGCAGTCGTGCGGACGTCACTGTGGCAAGATGTCCTCGCTCCATCCTGCTGTCTGTCCGGGAAGAATAGCGATTTTGCTTTAATCAGGTAATAATTCTGGCGACTAGCGCTCCTGAGCAGCTAGTCGCCAGATGGGCAATTATGTGGTGCAATGTTATTATTGGGTGGTAGTTCCTCTTTATAACAATAGGAATTCTTATTGTCTCCTCGGGTGTGGTAAGCTTGCTTCAGAATCACACTACATCTGTTTTAAAGTGATAGTAATGTAAAAGAAAAACTTTTTTGCATTTAGAAGAGCTTAAAAAGCTGTTCTAAATGCAAAAAAAACCGTATCTCTCAAACCGCTATGGTTTAAGAGATACGGGCGTTTAAAGTTTGATTTCTCCTACTGACAGCTGTAAAGCTGTCAGCAGGAGATTCCTGTCGGTCGACACTGAGGCTCTTGAGAAGTGCCGAGATCTCGTTACTTACACGGAATCCCTTCAATGGAATGGTCTAAAACGTGTGCTTAGTGTTCAGGCCTAGTGTTCAGACACACGTTTTAGACCATTCCAATAAAGGGATTCCGTGTAAGTAACGAGATCGCGGCACTTCTCAAGCGCCAGCGTGTCGACCGACACGGATCTCCTGCTGACAGCTTTACAGCTGTCAGTAGGAGAAATCAAACTTTAAACGCCTGTATCTCTTAAACCATAGCGGTTTGAGAGATACGGTTTTTTGCATCTAGATCAGCTTTTTAAGCTCTTCTAAATGCAATTTTTTTTTTTTTGACATTACTATCACTTTAATAGGTGTGTTCCGTTATGTGCATTAATATGAAATCTATATATAAGGTGGTGGGTGTAAGATTCCTCTATTGTGGTATGGACATGTATATGCGTATGTCTGAGACTATAACTACCTGTGAGTTTTCTGTGTTTCCATTTAATCCTTTGAGTGTCAGGGAGGTATCCGGCTCATTCCATCCTCCATGGCACGCAAGGGTTGAAGGAAGGGCAATGGAAAATGGAGTCTGTCCTTACGAGGGGAGCTAGTAATTGATATGCCTGTAATTTCAGACTTCTTGTTCAAGTTCCTGGTCATCGGCAGCGCTGGGACCGGAAAGTCCTGCCTCCTGCACCAGTTCATTGAAAGCAAATGTAAGTATTACTCCCGACTGTATCATTTATTACTCTCATCGTGGACGGTCTAGGAATCCTGCTATATTAACCCTTTGTGGGTCAGAGGGTTGTTCACCACATTGCATTGCAGTGCCTTGCACAGTTATCTTCAAATTGTTAAAGGGAAACTATGTCCTTGGAATAAGTGGCTTTTAAAGAGATAGTAATGATTCACAATAAAAGCAGCTCCAATAAATCGTCATAGTATTTGGACTTTGGAGAGTGTTATTTCAATATTGTCAGAGTTGTAGTTCAAGAGTAATTGAATGATAAAGTATCCCCCTCCCGCCCCTTTTACTGATGTAACACTGCTCACCTCAGAGCAGCAAGACTGTCTGGATGGATCGGAGCAAGGGACAATCTTCAATGAGCATAAGGAAAAACCTGTCGTGGGGGGGGGCAGGGTGACCTGTCCAGTCAAGAGACCAGAGTCCACATCTGAGGGGAGGCGGCTTACACTAGGTAAAAGGGGTGGGAAAGGGATACTGTATCATTCAATTACTCTTATACTACAACTCTGACAGTACTGAAATAACACTCTCCATGGCCCAAATACTATGAAGATTAATTCTTTGTGAAACATTACTATCCCTTTCATTTCTTTAACAGAAGAATGTACTTAGACAAGTGTCATTCAAACAGTCAGGTATATTGAATATTATGTTTATCTGTCTTTGATCTGTCTTGTAGACTGCTGCAAGTTTTGTTTAACAACATATCATGTCTGTTAGGATACATTCAGATCTGTGCGAGGAGGTCTGACATTGATGCAGACTTCAATACCGATCTTTAAATTCTGCAGCTATAATGCAAACAATTAATAGATATATAAGGCAAAAACACAAAGGGGAGAGGCTCATGGTATAGTATATGAGAATGTACCGGAAATAAGTAATAAAAAGTAGGTACACGCATTCTACAGTTGCCACTTGGAATGTCAGTAGCTGTTTACGCTTGTGGTGGATAATAAAACTGCCCCCACAGTAAGCCGGCCGCTCAATCACTCAAAAGCCACGATCCACATGAACGGCTTAAATGGATAGTAATACTTAAAATGTAAAAAAATATATGTTGTAGGGTTTATTCCCCTGAGTAAAACAAGGGTACTCCCACTGCTGAATGGTCTTTTTATTAAAAAATTGTAACAGCTCAAACTTGAATTCTTTAGGTGCAATATCACAGTGGCCTGAAAATTTGCAGTGGCGCTGTTACTACACCATCCCATGGAGATTTATGGTCTGCAGACCATAGGATGGTGTAGCAACAGCGCCAATGTAAATTTTCAGGTCACTGTGATATTGCACCTAAAGGATTCAAGTTTGAGCTGTTATAATTTTTATAATAAAATATCTCTCAGCAGTGGGAGTACCCTTGTTTTACTCAGGGGGATAAACCCTACAACATATATTTTTTTTACATTTTAAGTATTACTATCACTTTAAAGACCTAAAACACACCACAACGCGAGGAGAGTGGCCCAGTCACAATGTAAAGATGGCAGTGATCAATCAGTAATATTGATAACTATAACCACAAGGAGATCTTGAGACCGGCCTCTAATTGTGCATACTGGTATCCACTGAAAATGTTGCAGAGAAAACATTGTGGAACTAAACAATGCATTGAGCATGTGGCTGCAATGAAAAGGGCATCATGAGACTCTCGCCCTGCATTAATAGTGCAAGATTCTCATGTCGCCTCCTTAAACATCCATTAGTGCCCGCACAGCTGTGCTATATTTAACCCAACCAGGAAGAGAAACCATATAAATATATTACCCACCAAACATTGTAAAACACATAAAATGTCATGATTTCAGTAATTTCAGATCTGAAGTAAGAACCAGCATACATTAGCGTAGCACTGCGCCAGGCTCTCTCTCACCTTGTCTGTGAACGCCTTAGGCTTTCAGAATGACAGGGAGGAACAGAGCATGTAGGGAAGGGGCGAACAACTCAAAAGGAGTTCACAGAGAAGGGGAGACAGAGCCCGGCGCAGCTCTGTGCTAATGTAAACTGGTTCTTACTTCTGATCTTATTTTATGTGTCCTACAATGGTTGGTGGGTAATATATTTATATGGTTTCTCTTCTTGGTTGGGTTAAATATAGTGCAGCTATGCGGGCACTAATGGATGTTTAAGGAGGCGACATGAGAATCTCACGCTATTAATGCAGTGCAAGATCCTCATTTTGCCCTTTTCATCAGGCGACATGCTGAATGCGCCGTTTAGTTGCACAATGTTTTCTCTGCTACATTTTCAAAGTGAACCTATCACCAGCGGGGAATAATGATGCCGGTTCTCCCAGCAAAGTAACCATACCCGTGTGCATCTACCAACAGATGAAACGGCTTTCACAATGGAATTGTACGACAGAGCAGGAGATAGAAAATGAAATGTTTATTAAAACAAACAAAAACATCTCAACATGTTTCGTGGTCTCGCTGACCACTTCTTCTGGAGGAAATCAAAAAGCACAATATTACCTTTGATCACTGCTATCTTTACTATCTTTACATTGTGATTGGGTCACTGTCCACACGTTGTTGTGTGTTTTATTTTTTTTTTTAATTAATAGACATTCCTGATTGCTGTATGAAGGGCACCTACCTAGGTAAGCCGATCTTTTAAACAAGTTACATCCCACTTATTCCTCCAGTATATCTGTCTTTTCAATGTGTGTGCAAGTTGTCACTTTGATGGATAAGAGAAACACTCCTTTACCAACATCTTTGTGTGTCACTGCAGTGGGAGTACAGACATCATGTCTTACAGCTCACTTTAGTCTGTGTCACTGCCTCTCCCTACATTAGTAAGGACAGATTCCATGTCCCGTAAATTATTTTTGTCTGTATTGCCCTGCAGTGTGTTGGACAAAGCCCATGTCCCATAGCTGCTTCTGACTGTGTCACCCTGGAGTGGGTGGGACAGACTCCATTTCCCTTAGCTCCCTTCTGTCTGTGTCACAGAATCATGCTACAGCAGGTTGAACAGACTCCATTATGAAAGTATCACCTTTACATTTCAGGCATATTTCTTACAACATCTAAATTTCCTACTCTGGCTCCACTTCCCCACCCCTCCCACTGTATGTTGGAGTGCCTCAAGGATCAGTACTGGGACCCTTGCTCTTCTCAATCTACACTGCGACTCTTGGAAAACTAATAAACTCCTTTCGGTTTCACCATAATCTCTATGCTGATGACACCCAAATATATCTTTCCTCCCCAGACCTCTCCCCTTCCCTCCTGTCCCGAGTATCTAACTGTCTGTCTGCTGTGTCTTCCTGGATGTCCTCCCGTCAACTCAAACTTAACCTTGGCAAAACTGAACTAATTATCTTCCCTCCCTCTACATCTAGCATTACCCCAGATATTACCCTCACCGTTAACAACACTACCATCACACCAACCCTTACAGCACACTGCCTGGGGGTCACATTTGACTCTGCCCTATCCTTCATTCCTCACATCCAGTCAATCTCCAACTCTTGCTGCCTCCACCTCCGCAACATCTCTAGAATCCGACCCTTTCTCACACAAGACACTACTGAAATTCTAATCCAAACACTCATCATGTCCCGTCTTGACTACTGTAACTCACTACTAACTGGCCTTCCTCTTGCCCCCCTAACCCCACTACAGTCCATAATGAACTCAGCAGCATGACTATTCTACCTCGCTCATCGCTTCTCTAACACCAAACCCCTCTGTCAATCCCTACACTGGCTCCCATTAGCATACAGAATTAAATTAAAAATTCTGGTGATAACTTAAAGAGCCCTCACTAACACTGCACCCCCCCTATATTTCATCTCTCATTTCCAAATATACTCCCGCCAGCCATCTTCGCTCTGCACAGAACCTTCTGCTCTCCACAGCTCTTATTATATACTCCCAGTCCCGCCTACAGGACTCCTCCCACCTACAGGACTTCTCCCACCTACAGGACTTCTGTCGTGCTGCACCTCAGCTCTGGAATTCCCTCCCCCTCCCCATCAGACTCTCCCCCAGCCTTCAAATCTTCAGACATTCCCTGGAAACTCATCTCTTCAGGGAAGCCTATCAACTGCCTCCATAAACATGATCACCAAGATTCACCCCTTCCCTGGACCACTGCACTCACCAGCACTTCTCTCTCCCACCCGCTGACTGGCAGTTCATGTGACAGGAGGCACTTACACCCAATAGCACTTACTGCTTCTGTGTCCAACCTTCCTTCCTCTAGACTGTAAGATCTCACCTGCAGGGGGCCCCCTGATCCTTCTGTTCTCCACATATGATTGTACTATTTAGTACCTCTGTATGTCTATTCCCTATTGTACAGCGCTGCGGAATTAGTTGGTGCTACATAAATAAAGAATAATAATAATAATCTTTCCATTTCAGTTAAACAAGATTCCAATCATACAATTGGAGTAGAGTTTGGATCCCGAATTGTAAATGTTGGTGGAAAATCTGTTAAGCTGCAGATTTGGGACACAGCAGGTCAGGAAAGATTCAGGTATGCTTAGCAATATGTGGTCTCATCTCTCCTTATATTGTGCAATACATCGTCTAATTTCACCAACCAGGCATAGAAGTCCTGAATTTGGGGGTTATCTCTTTATACACCTATGTACATGCATACCTTTTTGATGGTTTCTAAGCATCTGATCTCTCCTCGCTCTGTGCAGTGTGGGGTCCGATCTCTCCTCGCCCTGTGCAATGCGGGGTTTGATTTCTCCCTCACACACTACAGCACAATACAGAGTCTGATGGTGCTTCTCCACAATATACACTACAGGGTCTGAACTCCCCCTCGCACTGTACAATACAGGGACTGAGCTCCCCCTTACCGGGTCAGCCTGGACCCAACTGAACCATAACTGATAGTGCAATTAGCATCATTGGATGTCCCAAGCTGTCAACAAGGTGCGAGACATGGTTGTGGGGGGGAGTTATGATAAAGAGGAGATAACGTCTCCAGTGAGAAACTCTCCAGTTCCTGTGTTATTCTATGGGAGAGATTTAGTTATAGACTACAGGGGAGATGTACTAAGATGTGATAAAGAGGAGATGACTTCTTCAGTGAGAGAAACTCTCTAGTTCTTATGCTATTCTATAGTGCCTCTGCACTGACATCTCTCTAATTTGACGGATCTTAGTGTATACAATAATACAGGAACAGGAGAGTTTATCACACTGGAGAAGCTATCTCCTCTTTATCACAACTTAGTACATCTCCCCTGTAGTCTATAACTAAATCTCTCCCATAGAATAACATAGGAACTGGAGAGTTTATCACACTGGAGACGTTATCTCCTCTTTATCACAACTTAGTACATCTCCCCTGTAGTCTATAACTAAAGCTCTCCCATAGAATAACATAGGAACTGGAGAGTTTATCTCGCTGGAGAAGTTATCTTCTTAATCACCTCATTATCACACCTTAATGCATCTCCCACCTGGTGCTTTTGCTCCCGTAATCAGTATGTAGCAGCGCCCCTGTTGTTCAGATTGGTGGAACTGGGCGTGTTCATATCCATGATTTAGTTTGCTCATTTCTGTTCTTCCCTTCAGGTCAGTTACCCGCAGTTACTACAGAGGAGCAGCTGGAGCATTGCTGGTTTATGACATTGCCAGGTGAGTGTGTACAAGACTGAATTAAGAACGGTACATGCCAGTAGAGGTGGTGGAATGTACGCAACTCTTGCAGTAAACAAAGATGAGCGATTCTGGAGAAAACCAAATAAGGGGACACATTAAAATTCTCATTCAGGTAAAACAGGGCTTCTATCACCCTGATTACTTGAGAGATCTTCAGCGTGTTCAATTCTGGGCGCCCTTTCTGAAAAAGGACATTATGGAACTAGAGAGAGTGCAGAGGAGGGCTACAGAACTAGTAAGGGGAATGGAAAGTTTTAGTTATGAAGAAAGGCTAGAAAAGTTAAACTTGTACACACTAGAGAAACGGCGTCTTAGAGGGGATATGATAACACTATATAAATATGTTCAGGGCCCATACAAAGGGCTCTCCAAAGACCTGTTCATTAACAGAACAGTACAAAGGACAAGAGGCCACCAGCTTAGACTTGAGGAAAGGAGATTTAATCTACAACAGCGGAAGGGTTTCTTTACAGTAAGGACAATAAAGGTATGGAATTCACTGCCTGAGGAGGTGGTGCTATCGAATACATTAGATGCCTTTAAAAAAGGGCTGGATACTTATTTAAAAGAGCATAACATAGAGGGCTATGTACGTTAGTATTGGGATTAATATTTAGTTAGTGCTTGTTGTCCAGGGAGAAATCTGATTGCCATTTGGAATCGAGAAGGAATCCCCCCCCCCCCCATTCAAGGCAGAATTTGAAATTGCTATATTGAGGGTTTTTTTTTTTTTTGCCGCCTTTTGGATAAACGATAGTAAACAGGAATAGGAAAAGGGTCGAACTCGATGCACGCAAGTCTTTTTTCAACCTAAATTACTATGTTACTATGTGTTGCAATGCATTGAAGATCCTTCTGGCCTTTCAAGGGATTAAAGCTCCATTTAAATCATGAGATTATCTGCCCCTCCCCCTTTGATTTTAGAGCCAGTGGGAAGTGGGCAGTGCGGTTGGTATTTGCAGTCTCATTCTCTGGTGGCAGTGCCTCCTGGTCAGGCCTCACCTCACCTCCCCCCTGCTTCCCTTCTCCTCTGGGCTGTATGATCAGGACACAGATAATCACTGGGACTCACCATGGTCAGATCACACCGCCGTGTGCAAAGGATCCTGGTCAGACCTGTTCTTGGTGGTAGAATTAAATGCTAACACAATGGATAATTATTAACTCTTGCCCATCTGGTTTTCTCGGTCAGAATAAAGTATTTGTACATGTTTATATACAACTTTAATTTCATTTACTTATTTGTAAATCTTTGTTTGTATTTAACCCTTGGTCTGCCAGAGGGTCACAAAGAGATATGGTTCACATGTTGGGGCAACCAATTGCACCTAAGGGAAAAAATACATATTCCCAGTGGGTATTTTCCTTTGTCTCCTGCTGTGCAGATGGTTAACACCACAATTGCTTCTTGATCTCTCTCTCTCCCTCTCTTGTATGGACAATGGAAACGTTTCATCCCAGGCAATAGAACTACTGCTGTTCTGTACTTAGAACTGACCATACACATTAACACATAGGAACTAGAGAGATCGCCTTGATTAACTGGCGACATCTCTACCATGCAAGGGTTTCTGGGCATATTTATTCACACAATCTCTTTCTTTATGAATATTATTAAAGCAGCCATGGCTATCTGATACACTTCCCCACGCACACTGTGGAGGTGGAGTGTGTGTGTGTGTGTGTGACATGAGGGATCTCTTATTTGTCTGTAAATTCTACCCACTGATCACTAAGGAGTGATTCACACTTACAGTGATCTGTGGTGAGACTGATCCATTTTCATACGGGTGCTGCTATGATGTCTGCAAAGTGGCAATAGCACTCCTTAAAGGGACGCCCGCATAAAAAAATACAACCACAGGCAATTTTTAAATTTTCTTAGCTAGTTTTTGTTTAGCAAACCAGTTTGTGAGTTATTTAGATGTATAGCTGGTATTACGTAAAGGGATAGTAATGTTTCATAATAAAAGCAGCTCCAATTAATCTTCATAGCATTTGGACCTTGGAGAGTGTTATTTCAATACTGTCAGAGTTGTAGTTCAAGAGTAATTGAATGATAAAGTATCCCCCTCCCGCCCCTTTTACTGATGTGACACTGCTCACCTCAGAGCAGCAGTCTGTCCAGATGGATCACAGAGAGGGACAATCTTCAGTGTTCGTAAGGAAAAACCTTAAAATCCTGTCAAGGGGGTCAGGGTTTTCCTTATGATCACAGTAAGAAGATTGTCCCTTGCTGTGATCTGTCCGGTCAAGAGACCATATTCCACATCTGAGGGGAGGCGGCTTACACTAGGTAAAAGGGGCGGGAGGGGGATACTTTATCATTCAATTACTCTTGTACTACAACTCTGACAGGTTTTGAAATAACACTCTCCAGGCCCAAATACTATGAAGATTAATTGGAGCTGCTGATTTTGTGCAACATTACTCTCCCTTGAGGTATGCCATACAGGCAGTTCCTGTTTAAGGCCTACATTATCTCTCTTATTCACTGACCCTCTCGGCAATGCTTTGCCCACCTCCCCTAGCTCTGAAGGGATTAAGGGAAATCTGTAATGTAGGTCTAAGACAGGAAGTGCCTGTATGATATATGGAAATAATTGGTTTTCTAAAAAAAAAAAGGGATACAAATTTAAGGACATTTTGAAATATCTTTCAAATTGCCAGATATGTTTTTGAGGGTAGGTGTTTTAAAAGGGACCTACAGTAGAAGACCTAATTGATTTCATATAGACTCTGAGCAGATAATAATGATAGAATATATGATGAAGCGACAGCAAATAAAATAAATAAACTATCGCCACAAGCTCCACAGCAAGAGCCACCGAGACTCCCATATTATCAGTTATAACTTACCGCTGGTCCCTGCCAGTACGCGCACTCTTTCCTGTGCCAGCATGTTGTGCTTTAAGCTTTTTGTATCAATAGAAACTTCAACAATAGAGTAGAAATAAACATTTCTATTGATTTAATTTAATTTTAACACCTTAAAGTGGAACTACCATGCTAATAACATTGCCCCCCGATATATTAGTAACCTAGCGATATGCAAAGTTATACTGTCCTTACGCTCAATAAGTCAGTGTTCTCACAGAAAAAACACATCTTCGACAGACAGTGCAGACATCTTAGAGGAAATGTACCTGTGAGTCTGCGCTGTCTGTCCCGTTCACTCCCGGCACTGGTGAGTGGCGTTCTTCGTGCCTTAAGACACTGGAAGGGACTGACCGCACAGGCGCACAGAGCTTCTCTTGTAAGCTCTGTGCAGCCCGATGCCTGCCGAAGGTGTGTTTTTACAGCAATAACACTGATTCATTGAACTTAAAGGGATAGTAATACTTTATTATTACTGTCCCCCTATTGTACGTATTTGTAAAATAAGTTAATAGTCCCCAGGTTCATCTTTCAACCTTTATAGTTTGAGAGATAACGCAAGGCAAAGTTCCCCCCTCCTCCCCCTCCCCTGAAGTCAGCGTTGTGCTGACTGCAGGGATATCCGGTCTGACTTTAATCATGCGGCTCTGCAGAAGAGCCGCAATTGCGTTGGTGACAAGAATTATTTCACTTCCACATGTGCTTGCAAACCAAGCGCAAACCAAGCACATGTAGGAAGACCGTTTCAGTGAAATAATTCTTTGTCACTAACGCGATCGCGGCTCTGCTGCAGAGCCGTCTGATGAAAGTAATTACGGATATCCCTGCAGTCAGTAGAACGCTGACTTCGGGAAGGGGGAGGGAGGGGGTAACTTTGCCTTCGGTTATCTCTCAAACTATAAAGGTTTGAGAGATGAACTTGGGGGCTATTAACTTATTTTACAAATACGTACAATATGAGTTATGAGTAATAATAAAGTATTACTATCCCTTAAGGATAGTATAACTTTGCATATCGCTAGGTTAGTAATGTATTCGGGGGCAATGTTATTGGCATGAAAGTTCCGCTTTAATGCTCAATATGCCTCCAACACATTAAGCTAGCAATGCGTTGGAGAGCCTCTCTATCATGCGAAGGGTGAAAAAAAAAATCTCACTGGAATTTTGGGAAGGATTAGCCACCTATTTGTGTAGTTGGTTTGTCCCAGAAATTCTCCAGTTTTGTTTGGAACAATTATCTGCTCAGAATGTATCTGTTACATCTAAGGGTATAGATCCTTTTGGGTGAGCCACTGGTTTTGCACGATTTTAACCCTTTGAGTGCCAGAGGGGTACGTAATGCATTGATCCGCAATGAGTTGCTTACCCTTCGAGCACTCAAAGGGTTAAAAAAATTGTGAAATCTTATAAATATACATGGGAAAGTTCAAAGTAATTGTATATAATGCATGGTATCTTTCATAAAATCTTTGACTCTATTTACAAGAACAATACAAAGATTCAGATGTTATGGAAGATTTTATGTGTTATAAAAAAATAGCATTGAACAATCCCATGTATATTTTGACATTACTGTTTGTTTAAAGGGGAACTCTCACCTCTAGTAAACTTGTCTTAGTTTAATAGTTTGCTTCTAGTGAAGCTGTTATCCGGTTTTATTTCTCGTTATAAGTCTTTATTGGCCAATATATTGCCTTTTAAAGTTAAGCCAGGGGTGTCGGGTCCCTACAGTCTGTGGGTACGGCTTCAGAACTAGATAACACCTTCACTAGAAGAGAACTTTTAAAGGGATAGTAATGTTTCATAATAAAAGCAGCTCTAATTAATCGTCATAGTATTTGGACCTTGGAGAGTGTTATTTCAATTCTGTCAGAGCTGTAGTTCAAGAGTAATTCAATGACAAAGTATCCCCCTCCTGCCCCTTTTACTGATGTAACACTGCTCAGCCAGAGCAGAAGGGAGGTGCCCAGGTAGATTGCAGAGAGGGACAATCTTCAATTAAGGTAAGGGAAAAACCTGAAAAACTTGTCAAGGGGGGGGGGGGGGGCAGGGCTTTCATTGTTCTCATATTAAGAAGATTGATCCCTGCTGTTATCTGTCTGGTCTATGGACTGGATTCCACATCTGAGAAGAGATGGCTTACACTAGGTAAAAGGGGCGGGAGGGGAAACTTTGCTTGTGAATATCTCTCAAACCATAAAGGTTTGAGAGATAAGACTTATATCATTCTTCATGTTTTTTTAATGCCTATAAAATAAAATAAAGATAAAACGAAGTATTACTATCCCTTTTAAATGAAAACAAGTTTACTAGAGGTGAGAATTCCCCTTTAATGGGCCCTTAAACAGTGCGATTTCTGTCAGATGATTCTGACCAATTTGTTAAAAAATCGACTGGTTGGCTGGACGGTGTATGGGCTACATCAGTCAAGTTTGGCTGACCAAATACTTTCGGAAACGGTGCTTCCCATGCCAACAACTATGTACAGAGATTTCTTATCTGACCTAAAGATTAACTGCTCCATTGTCTTAGACACTGTGGGTGGGTTAAAGGGACAGTAAAGAGATAGAACTTTATCTTGTTAACTTTGTACTGACTGTAAAACAGTAATAAAACTACAATACAATGAATAAAAATCCCCACTTTGCTCCGTATGTTCAACCTGGATGAATTCTGGGGCAAATCAAATGGGAGAACTAAAAATTCCCTTTGATTTTAAATTTGTATTTAAAGCGGAACCACCACCTAATATAAAGTCGCTCCCCCCACTAATTATGCCTATGGCGACTAGCTTCTTAATAGTTCTATTATCTGCCACAAGTACCAGCATCCGTTTTAAAATGCTATGAAGTATTATAAAAGTGTATAATGAATAAAGAGGTATGGCACTAATGTAACTACATGATATCTCTTTAATGAGGTAATTATCAATAACTGGGAAAGTGTAAGGTTCCCAAAAGGCCTGAATCTTAGGCCAGCACAATGCATTATTAGTGCACTGTGCAGCCATAATTCACCATTATTAGTAGGGAGACTAGCACCATTGCATGCCCCGAGCTGGCAACAAGACCTGGGACTTTAAAATGTAAATGATTTATTTATGTTATGAAAAACTATACGTCGTAGGGGTTTTCATGCTGAGTAAAACAAGGGAATTCTAACTGTCGTCAGTTGTTTTATTCAAAAATTATAACAGTTCAAATAATCAGGAAGTGAGTGCAGTGTGATTACTTCCTGTAACTTCTAATTGACAGGAAGTGAACCAGCAGTTTCTGTCATATTCTATGGAAAATGGTTTGTTAGTGACTTTTCTCTCAAATACAGCATAACTGAGTAATCAGTGGTGGCACTACAATACAACCCGCTTACAGCCCCCACTTGGTCAGAGGGCCCCGCGCTTATTATACAGTAGCACCACCACATGTAAACAAAATCAGATGGCAGTGCTTTACTCGAAATACTGATGTGGAAGTAAAGGGATCCCCACTCAAATTTTCCTCTTAGGGCCCTCCAAAAATGTAGTTTCTCCCCGACTGTAATAACTGTGGACGTGCAAATCTCTCATCATTAGGAGAACCATTGTCTTACACTATATATAACATTCATCACAAAAATGTACTGCTCATTTAAGCATGAGACCTGGACCATTATCTCCTGCAGCCTGTACCCAGCAACACTTTCTGTCATGGTAAAAAAAAAAAACAAAAAAAAAAACATAGATTGTACATCTATGCATGTGATATCCTATATATGACCATGCCATGATAAAGAATTAATTAGCAGTAGCCATATTGGTCCAGTTTTCGTAACGCAAAGATATGAGTATTTGTTGATGCCTTTTTTTTCTTTGCTTTGTACAAACAGTTATTTATTTTAAGACAAGCTTTGGAGAGATCAGCTCTCTTCCTACGGTCAAGCAATACTGAGATACTGAGTCTCCACTCACAGAGCCTGTCCACTCACTGACCCTCTCCACTCACAGACACATTCCCTGTAAACATCCTAGATTGTTACCTAACTTTAGAACTGTGCATTGCTATGGACAGGCTTGGTGAAAGTGGACAGACTCTGTGATTCAGTATTGCTTGACCTGGGGAAGAGAGTTGATCTCTCCAAAGGTGGTCTTAACCCCTTAAGGTCCTAAGACTTTGGTCCTAAGAAGGAATGGCCCATAAACATGTCACTGTCATTAGTACACTTTGTTCCTAGGAAAGACTGACCCATAAACATGTTGCTGTCATTAGTACACTTTGGTCCTAGGAAGGACTGACCCATAAACATGTCACTGTCATTAGTACACTTTGGTCCTAGGAAAGACTGACCCATAACCATGTCACTGTCATTAGTGCACTTTGGTCTTAGGAAGGACTGACCCATAAACATGTCACTGTCATTTGTGCACTTTGGTCTTAGGAAGGACTGACCCATAAACATGTCACTGTCATATGTGCACTTTGGTCCTAGAAAGGACTGACCCATAAACATGTTACTGTCATTAGTACACTTTGGTCCTAGGAAGGTCTGACCCATAAACATGTTACTGTCATTAGTACACTTTGGTCCTAGGAAGGACTGACCCATAAATATGTCACTGTCATTAGAACACTTTGGTCCTAGGAAAGACTGACCCATAACCATGTCACTGTCATTAGTGCACTTTGGTCTTAGGAAGGACTGACCCATAAACATGTCACTGTCATTTGTGCACTTTGGTCTTAGGAAGGACTGACCCATAAACATGTCACTGTCATATGTGCACTTTGGTCCTAGAAAGGACTGACCCATAAACATGTTACTGTCATTAGTACACTTTGGTCCTAGGAAGGTCTGACCCATAAACATGTTACTGTCATTAGTACACTTTGGTCCTAGGAAGGACTGACCCATAGACATGTCACTGTCATTAGTACACTTTGGTCTTAGGAAGGACTGACTCATAAACATGTCACTGTCATTAGTACACTTTGGTCTTAGGAAGGACTGACCCATAAACATGTCACTGTCATTAGTACACTTTGGTCTTAGGAAGGACTGACCCATAAACATGTCACTGTCATTAGTACACTTTGGTCTTAGGAAGGACTGACCCATAAACATATCACTGTCATTGGTACACTTTGGTCTTAGGAAGGACTGACCCCATAAACATGTCACTGTCATTAGTATGTATATATATATATATATATTTTTTTACTTCTATAGTGCCAATGTTTGTACTTGGCACTTTACAGTTTATATTCCAGTATACGTTAGGTGTAGTAAGTGCTGTAATTATACAGATATTTTAATAGGATGTGGATTAGGTATTCATACACTTAAGATAAGAGGACCCTGCCCATAAAGCTTGCAATCCAAGTACATTTTTGTCCTAGTAAGGATAGATCCATGAATCTGTATGTTATATGTGTTTGTCTGCTTTTGTTGTGGGGGGAACTGACTGCTTCTTCTCATCTTGTAGCCGTGAGACGTACAATGCTCTCACCAACTGGTTGACAGATGCCAGGACTCTGGCTAGTCCAAACATTGTTATCATCTTGTGTGGAAATAAGAAAGATTTGGATGCTGACCGGGAGGTGACATTCCTAGAGGCGTCCCGCTTCGCTCAGGAGAATGGTGAGACTGAGATGGTGGGGGAGTACAAGACTGATCTGCGTCTTCTTCACACTGTTGAAGCCAAAGGATGTGGGTTTCAGCAGTGGATCCGCCACTGTCCGAGTATGAGAGACAACTCACTGAGCTGGACACTTTCCTTGTCACCTTAAAGGGATAGTAAAATTTCATTTTGGCACTAACTAATAATATTGTGTGTATTAAATAACTAAACAAAAGCATCTATGTATTTTTACATTTAGGAGCAATTGCTTTCTAAGGTTTACCCCTCCCGCCCCTTTTATCTATGTCATCGCTCAAGCTGTCAGACTTGAATTCTGATTTGCGGATGGGGCGGAGCATCTGGAGAGCCGAAACAGGAGTGGGTACCAAGGAAATCTTCATGACGACAGTCTGCTACCTCAAACCGTGCACACTTTGTAGACCGTCATCATGAAGATTTCCTTGGTATCCAATCCTATTTCATCTCTTCAGACACTCCATCCAATCCACAGACCAGAATCCAAGTCTGACCGCTAGAGCGGTGACGTACATAAAAGGGGGAGAGGGGTAAACGTTACAAAGCAATTGCTCCTAAACGCTGCAAGTTACAGAAACTATACATAGATGCTTTAGTTTATTTATTTAAAGAGATAGTAATGTTTCAAAATAAAAGAAGCTCATATTAATCTTCATAGTATTTTGGCCATGGAGAGTGTTGTTTCAGTACTGTCGGAGTTGTAGTTCAAGAGTAATTGAATGATAAAGTATCCCCCTCCCGCCCCTTTTACTGATGTAACACTGCTCCCCTCAGAGCAGCAAGACTGTCCGGATGGATTGCAGACAGGGACAATCTTCAGTTAGCATAATGGAAAATCCTGTCAAGGGGGACGGGGTTTTCATTGTTCTCACAGTAAGAAGATTGTCCCTTGCTGTGATCTGTCCGGTCAGGAGACCAGATTCCACATCTGAGGGGAGGCGGATTACACTAGATAAAAGGGGCGGGAGGGGGATACTTTATCATTCCATTACTCTTGTACAACAACTCTGACAGTATTGAAATAACACTCTCCAAAGTCCAAATACTATGAAAATGATTTTACTTATTTTGAAACATTTCTATCCCTTTGATGCATACAATATTATTTACTGCCAAAATGAAGTATTACTATCCCTGAAATGCTGATAACTGGAGGGAGCACGTTGTGCTATCATGCTGATAATGCATCCACCTGTTTCCTCTAGTAAAGTGTTTGGGACATCTGCGGCTCTCCAGCTGTTGTAGACTACAGCTTCCATCATTCCCAGAGTTCCAGAAGATGTCTGGAGATGATGGGAGTTATAGGCCTCAAAAGCAAGAGGTCCTCATATTGCCAGCTCGCTTGTGTGGATGCATGGTCTCTCACTGTTAACCATTTGAGTGCCAGAGAGGTATCCATTGCCGTGCACTGGATACCTCTCTGGCACTCAGATGGTTAAATGAATCCATACAGCACTGGACGGTATAGTGATATATCATCGGTTTAACCATTTGAGTGCCAGAGGGGTATGGAATGCATTGCAGAGCACTCCTCTGGCACTTAAAAGGTTAAGTACTTTAATGTGCTTAATGTAGAGGTGCAGAGGCCACCTTTGAAAGCTGCAATGATCACCATCCCTGTTGTGACTTGCACTCATGTAGAGGAGAAGGAAGCATGCTATGCATCCATAAATCCAGCAGAGGGAGCTGATGTTTCTCATGACAGCTCTCCCAGAGTCTGTTTATGTCCTGATCATTCAGCAAAACAAGAGCACTACAGGGAGATTTCCAGTTTTCTCTGCTGTGCAGTGTGGACTGTTTACTGCCATTTCCTTGCTATTAGAAAGCACTGTGAGTTAAAGGGATAGTAATGTTTCATAATAAAAGCAGCTCCAATTAATCTTCATAGTATTTGGGCCGTGGCGAGTGTTATTTCAATACTGTCAGAGTTGTAGTTCAAGAGTAATTGAATGATAAAGTATCCCCCTCCCATCCCTTTTACCTAGTGTAACACTGCTCACCTCAAATGTGGAATCTGGTCTCTTGACCGGACAGATCACAGCAAGGGACAATCTTCTTACTGTGATCATAAGGAAAACCATGCCCCCCTTGACAGGTTTTTCCTTATGATCACTGAAGATTGTCCTTCTCTGTGATCCATCCGGACAGTCTTGCTGCTCTGAGGTGAGCAGTGTTACATCAGTAAAAGGGGTGGGAGGGGGATACTTTATCATTGAATTACTCTTGAACTACAACTCTGACAGAATTGAAATAATACTCTCCAAAGTCCAAATACTGTGAAGATTAATTGGAGCTGCTTATATTGTAAAACATTAATATCCCTTTAAGTGGGTTTTTAACACTCTCATCCTCCTTTTCCCCCATCTTCTCTCCTCTGTCTACCTGTTGCTTCTCTTCCAATTTGCTTTCCCCACCTCAACTGCCTTCTCTCTCATTCCTGGTTTTTCCTAAACTTCATACCTTTTCCCAATCAGACCCCCTCCTCCCAATTGCATCCCACCTGACGCCTGCTTCATGATCCTCCTCCTGTCTCCTTATTTCCACTGACGTTTTTGCCTGTTATAAACCCCTCTCTTGTCTTGTCCCCATGCTCCTCTGCTCTGTCCCCATCACTCCACCCTGCCCTGCTGCCCACACATTCTCACCTCATGGCGTCTCCTTTCCCAAATTACATTATAATTTGCCATTGTTCCTGATCCATGCATCGTGTTCCCTCCTCTTTCACGTCTCATGGTCTTTTTTCCTATTTCTTTTTTCACTTGTCTCCCCCACCCCACACATCATTCTGGGGGTCAAAAGGCCCATTTAACTTTAGTGAGAATTTGGCAATTTTATTCCTCCCCTGTGTTGCAGGTGGTTTGCACCAGAATTCCTCCTTTTTAACTGCCTGCATTCTATCCTATGCCTCATCTTTCCCCCCATCTTCCCACTTGTGTCTCCCTTCCTCCTCTTTCCTACATTTCAATCTCTGCCTACAGTTTGTCAAGCTCTTTCTTTATCCACATGGATAGTTAGTGTACAGACCTCAAGCTCCAATATCCCCTACCACAGGCATATATAGTGTGTGTAAAATTATACCTTAGAAAGGAAGGGCAGCACCCGTGGAACTCTTTTTAACAAGGTAAAACTGATTGAGCAAAAATAAGCTGGTCAGTGTTTCTGTCCGCCCACAGACCTTTATCTTCTTGATAAAGGTCCGTGTGTGGACCGAAATGTTGACCAGCTTATTTTTGCTCAATAAATCAGTTTTATGTTGTTAAAAAAAAGTCCCACGGGTGCTGCCCTTCCTTTCTACAGTGTGCATTTCTTTAGGGAATGTGCACCTGGGCCTAAGTACAAGAGTTAAGAGAGCGTGCTTTCCACGACCATACTGTGTGTGTGTATATAATATAATATTGTTGGATGAAAGCACTCACACTTAAAGACTTTCTTGCCCAGGTGCACAATCCCCTAGTATAGTCAATAACAAAAAATGGAAGAGGGCAGCACCCATGGGACTTGTTAAAGTTGCTTTATTTATGCAATAGGGTGAAAAACTTGGTCAACGTCAGATCCCTGAGGGGGACCAAATTTTTCACCCTATTGCATAAATAAAGCAACTTTAACAAGTCCCACGGGTGCTGCCCTTTTCTATTTTTTTGTTACTATATATAATATAAAACCAAAAGTTTAAAGCAACCAGCGCTCACAGCAAAATGTAGTGACTAAGTATTTAATTGAATAGTGTCAACGTTTCAATGCATCTTACAGAATTTCCATCAGGACCTAATAAAAATTCTGTAAGATGCATTGAAACGTTGACACTATTCAATTAAATCACTTAGTCACTACTAAGTGCTGTGAGCACTGGTTGTTTCAACATTTTGTTGTACACATGGATCCTGTTCCTTTCAACTACAGCACCCAGAGAGACTGATTTAAGTGAGAGTGCTTCCCTTTAATATTTTGAATATGTGTGTGTGTGTGTGTATATATAATATATATATATAAATTATACACACATACGAGAGACATGTGACTTGTTTTGTGTTTTACAGAGTTGATGTTTTTGGAAACGAGTGCACTGACTGGGGAGAATGTAGAAGAGGCTTATCTGAAATGTGCCCGAACAATACTGACTAAAATAGAATCAGGTAAGAGACCGTGCAGACGGATCCATTCCTTCTGTGCCAACAGATCCTCATGGTGCACACTAGAGGCGAATGTCACTAAGGGTAGCAAATTCTGTACTGTTCCTATGGACTCTACTCTCTGTGTGAGATCTCGCCAACTTGAAACAGAGGCTGAACAGAGTATTAGAGGAATAAGAGACTAACTGCAGAGACCTCCTCGCACCTTAGTCCAGGAGTAGTCAACTTTTGGACCTCTAGACAGTGGAGACTACAACTTCCACATCACCAACCAGCCATACCTTAATGCATAGGTTCCCAAACTCTGTATTAAAGCTGCACAAACACTGGAGGCTTCTGGATCTCCTTTCAGGAGCATTGGTGGACTTATCATTGGCACAGGTGGATCTGTCAGAATAGCTGAGCCACTGATTTGTTTTCCTGAGCTTGTGAGTGAGATCCTAAAATCCTACATTGTTGGGAAGACATCTCTCTGACAGATGTAAATTACCTAGGTAGGAATCCATCATACAGCAGTCAGGCGTATCTATATGATTACTGTGTGTAACAGACGCGCTTACCTAGGTAGTAGTCCATCACACAGCAGTCTGGTGTATCTATATAATTACTGCGTGTAACAGAAGCACTTACCTAGGTAGGAGTCCATCATACAGCAGTCAGGCGTATCTATATAGTTACTGTGTGTAACAGAAGCACTTACCTAGGTAGGAGTCCATCATACAGCAGTCAGGCGTATCTATATAATTACTGTGTGTAACAGAAGCACTTACCTAGGTAGGAGTCCATCATACAGCAGTCAGGCGTATCTATATAATTACTGTGTGTAACAGACGCGCTTACCTAGGTAGGAGTCCATCATACAGCAGTCAGGTGTATCTATATAATTACTGTGTGTAACAGAAGCACTTACCTAGGTAGGAGTCCATCACACAGCAGTCAGGTGTATCTATATAATTACTGTGTGTAACAGAAGCACTTACCTAGGTAGGAGTCCATCATACAGCAGTCAGGTGTATATATAATTACTGTGTGTAACAGAAGCACTTACCTAGGTAGGAGTCCATCACACAGCAGTCAGGTGTATCTATATAATTACTGTGTGTAACAGAAGCACTTACCTAGGTAGGAATCCATCACACAGCAGTCAGGTGTATCTGTATAATTACTGTGTGTAACAGAAGCACTTACCTAGGTAGGAGTCCATCATACAGCAGTCAGGTGTATCTGTATAATTACTGTGTGTAACAGAAGTACTTACCTAGGTAGGAGTCCATCACACAGCAGTCAGGCGTATCTATATGATTACTGTGTGTAACAGACGCGCTTACCTAGGTAGGAGTCCATCATACAGCAGTCAGGCGTATCTATATGATTACTGTGTGTAACAGAAGCACTTACCTAGGTAGGAGTCCATCATACAGCAGTCAGGCGTATCTATATAGTTACTGTGTGTAACAGAAGCACTTACCTAGGTAGGAGTCCATCATACAGCAGTCAGGCGTATCTATATAGTTACTGTGTGTAACAGAAGGACTTACCTAGGTAGGAATCCATCATACAGCAGTCAGGCGTATCTATATGATTACTGTGTGTAACAGACGCGCTTACCTAGGTAGGAGTCCATCATACAGCAGTCTGGTGTATCTATATAATTACTGTGTGTAACAGAACACTTACCTAGGTAGGAGTCCATCACACAGCAGTCAGGTGTATCTGTATAATTACTGTGTGTAACAGAAGTACTTACCTAGGTAGGAGTCCATCATACAGCAGTCTGGTGTATCTATATAATTACTGTGTGTAACAGAACACTTACCTAGGTAGGAGTCCATCACACAGCAGTCAGGTGTATCTGTATAATTACCGTGTGTAACAGAAGCACTTACCTAGGTAGGAGTCCATCACACAGCAGTCAGGCGTATCTATATAATTACTGTGTGTAACAGAAGCACTTACCTAGGTAGGAGTCCATCATACAGCAGTCAGGCGTATCTATATGATTACTGTGTGTAACAGACGCGCTTACCTAGGTAGGAGTCCATCATACAGCAGTCAGGTGTATCTATATAATTACTGTGTGTAACAGAAGTACTTACCTAGGTAGGAGTCCATCATACAGCAGTCTGGTGTATCTATATAATTACTGTGTGTAACAGAAGCACTTACCTAGGTAGGAGTCCATCATACAGCAGTCAGGCGTATCTATATGATTACTGTGTGTAACAGACGCGCTTACCTAGGTAGGAGTCCATCATACAGCAGTCTGGTGTATCTATATAATTACTGCGTGTAACAGAAGCACTTACCTAGGTAGGAGTCCATCATACAGCAGTCAGGTGTATCTATATAATTACTGTGTGTAACAGAAGCACTTACCTATGTAGGAGTCCATCATACAGCAGTCAGGTGTATCTATATAATTACTACGTGTAACAGAAGCACTTACCTAGGTAGGAGTCCATCACACAGCAGTCATGTGTATCTATATAATTACTGTGTGTAACAGAAGCACTTACCTAGGTAGGAGTCCATCACACAGCAGTCAGGTGTATATATATAATTACTGCGTGTAACAGAAGGACTTACCTAGGTAGGAGTCCATCATACAGCAGTCAGGTGTATATATATAATTACTGTGTGTAACAGAAGCACTTACCTATGTAGGAGTCCATCACACAGCAGTCATGTGTATCTATATAATTACTGCGTGTAACAGAAGCACTTACCTAGGTAGGAGTCCATCATACAGCAGTCAGGTGTATCTATATAATTACTGTGTGTAACAGAAGCACTTACCTAGGTAGGAGTCCATCACACAGCAGTCAGGTACATCTATATAATTACTGTGTGTAACAGAAGCACTTACCTAGGTAGGAGTCCGTCATACAGCAGTCAGGTGTATCTATATGATTACCGCGTTTAACAGAAACACTTACCTAGGTAGGAGTCCATCAAACAGCAGTCGGGTGTATCTCTGTAAGTAACATGTATAATAAAATGCTAATTTTGCAGTACATTTGAAGAAAAAAAATTATCTTTTAAATATGTTCACACAAACTATTGTATTGTAGGTGAATGTCCCTTTAATTATACAGTACATGTAGGTTTTTGTTTTTGTCTCCTGTAAACTGCCCTTGACCCTGTGCCCGTTTCCTCTGTTTTGCTTCTGTTGCTCTTTGGCTTGTGGAACGGAAAGTCCCCACATTGACATGAAACTGTGAACGAGTACAGAAAAATGTGTGATAATATAAATTCATTTTAAAGAATGAGGAACTAAACTCCTAAAAATAAAAACGGCTCATGTAATACTGAATATCCTGTACTTGCAGATTTTATCTGTTCCGAGGAAAAAAAACAAACAAAAAGCTCTGTGACTGTACGGGCCACATTCAGGAAACTGAAATGCAGTTCGGGATAAACGACTGCACCTAATGTTTTGCCCTAGAATTTCTCCACTTTTAACAAGTGACCCTAAATATCAGTTCACTTCTGGGTTTTAAGAGGTCAGCCGTCTGTATCTGTGTTTTCTTTAGCACTTCCAGGAAATAAACATAGACCTTCCTGCCCCTTCACTCCAATATCCATTTTGTTTTTAAAATCCTTAACCCTTTGCAATGCGTTGCGTGTCCCTCTGGCACTCAAAGGGTTAAAGGGGAACTACCACCCCACATAAAGTTTCCCCCAAAGAATTTCACATCTGGCGACTAGCTGAACAATATTATTATTTGCCAGAATAATTACCTCCTTATAGAGAAATTGTACTGCTCCCGAGACTGACAGCCAGGCAACAGAGCAGACATCTTTGCATAGTGACGTCTGCATGCCTGTGATATCACTCCCAGTCTCCTATAGGAGGCGCTGCTTGGTACCTTTAGGTACCAGAAGGAACTGACGGTGCAGGCACGCAGATTATTGTAAAGCGCTGTTACCTGGCCGTCAGTCTCGGGAGAAGCAGAATTTCAGTATAAAGAGGTAATTATTCTGGCGAGTAGTACTATTGTTCAGCTAGTCGCCAGATGGGTAATTCTTGGTGGGTAAATTTGTGGTGTGATAGTTCCCCTTAAGCACTTTGAATGCCAAAGGGGTACGTAGCTCATTGTGTACCTGTGGCATTAAAAGGGGTAAAGACCATTTCTATTTTGTACCACAGGACAAGAGCAGTTCTGACATTTTTACTGTGATTATGCACAACCATAGTTTACACACAGGCAGACACACGCACACAGTGAGAAGCTGTAGAAACATGCAAAACACATGCACGTACATACACCCATTAGAGATAGAGACATGTAACAGAGGTGTACACAGACTCACAACAGACACGTGCACACACACACACACACAGGCAACAGACCTACACACACACACACACAGAGGGGGACACTGACACCGTGATAGCTGCCCCCTCCCGTGTGTGGAGGTTCCGGCTCTTGCTGGTCCCCCGGATCTCTATGTTCTGAGTGTAGAGTTGTGGGCTCTGGCCACCCTGGGATTGGTGTAGGAGCTTTACAGTGCTGTGTAGGGAACAGTCTTGTACTGAAGTGAACACGTCTAGTATTGAGAGAGTTTGACGGCTACATTTGGATTCTAAGGACCAGAGGACATCTCTTCACAATGTGTTGCAGCCCCCTGTGGTCTTGAAACCGTTAAATAAATGGTATTTGTTATTTCCTTTACTTTGGGGCAGAATTGCAGTATTATGCCTCTGTGTTTTGGAGTGTAGAAGTGAAAAGCACAAAATAAAGTAGGTTATGTGAGAGAGACTTAAACCAGCATGTAAAGCCATAGAAAGCGATACAGTATACAGTGGTGTGTCATGTCAGAGTTATCCCTTTGAATGCTGGAAAGGCATCCGGTGCATTGTGGTGCAATGTATTAATTACATTTCTGGCACTCAGAGGGTTAAATAGAGTGCTGTTAATTTAATGGACAGAGAAGTTGCCCCAATGACATAAATTAATGTAGATTTAGCACCCCACGTTACTGGCCCTGGCGTAGACACTTCTCCTCACAATGTCCAGATCCAGTGTGGGAGGAAGAAGCCGCTGTTGAGACTGAGGGAGGGGGCCTGAGTCTAGGGGCTGGTGGGGGTAGAGGCCGTGGAGAGGCCTTACTGGGCATCTGGGAGTTGCGGAAAGGCTGGGATCTTGGGCATCCACTGTTCATCTCCAAAAAAGATACTGCTCCAAAAAACCCAAAGATGGTCACTCCAGAAAAAATTGCGTTTATAAGGTTTTAACCCTTTGAGTGGCAGAGGGTTCTGAACGCACTGCAAAACAATGAGTTGCGTACCCCTATGGCACTCAAGGGTTAAATGTGTGAGTAGCATGGGCGTCCGACATCCCTCCGTCCCTTGTACATTCATTCCTTGCAAGTCAAGCATCTATAAGGGTTTAATACTGTAAGTGCCAGATTGGTTTGCAACACATTACAAAGGTATGTGTTGCATACTCCTATGGCACTGAAACTGTTAAAAGGAGAAGTGTGGATGAGGGCATGTTGTGTGGTGTGTGTGTGTGGAGCAGGAGGACATTTGGGCATAGGAGAGTTGCTGCTGAGGGCATTTTCTGTGTGTGTTTGTGTGTCGGCCATGTTTTTTGGTTGTTTAGGGAGGGCATAAAATCCTTGCAGAGATTTTGACCACTCCTGTCAAAAACATGCCCCCCTGCATCTCCAAGACTGGCAGTATGGAGGAGATATGAATATGTCCTCCTTGCTGCCGCCCCTATGGGACGGTGTTGCTCATCATGTTAAGACCGTTGGGAGTGTGTCTGAAATGTACACACAATGATACACCCAGACATATGCAGCACACAGGCAGACACATTGAGACACACACATGGAACAGACCTGCACACAGACACATACAACAGAGATGCATACACATACATGCAACAGACAAGCACACACACACACACAACAGATATGCACACAGACACAGACATGGGTTGAAGAAGGCCCATTGGAAGGTGACAGGCTGATTTGGTCTGTGGACAGACTGGACAGGCAGCAACAATGGCAGCAACAGCTTTGCTGAGTTCTGGCCACTAGAAGGGACTGGAAACCGACCAGAGGAGCTGGTTCTTTCTGGGATGACCTGCTGATTTAGTCTTATGGTAGGTTGCAAGCACCTTGGTATGGAGGTCAGTAGGTACAAAAGAGCTCCCAGAGGGAGTCTCAGCAGGTGCATCTACTTGGGCAGCATGTATTTTCTCCCCAAGGGGAGATGTTATGCTGGTATGTATGGTGGCCAGTACTTTGAACTGAGGAATAATAGGAGAAGGAGGACTCTCCTCTTTAGCACCCGATAACTGTCTGGATAAGGCATCAGCCTGGACAATTTTAGTATCTGGCAGGTTTGAGACCACATTATTAAAACGAGACAAAAATAAGGCCCATCTGGCCTGTCTTGGAGACAAGCACTTAGCTTCAGACAAGTAGGTAAGTTTTATATGATCCGTGAGGATTAGGACTGGCATGGAAGTTCCCTCGAGCAAATGCCTCCATTCTTTGAGAGCCAGTATTATCGCCAGACGCTCTCGATCACCAATCTGATAATTGAACTCCGCAGCACTTAGCTTCTTCGAGAAATACCCACACGGATGCAACTGGCTCTCAGGAGCAGGACATTGTGACAGGAGGGCGCCTACTCCTGTCTCAGATGCATCGACCTAAAGTATGAATGGAAGCTCTGGTTTCGGGTGTGCCAGAATAGGTGTTACGGCAAAAGCAGCTTTTAGTGACTCAAATGCCCTGATGGCTTCTGGGGACCAGTGAGTGGAGTTACTGTGTTTTTTGGTTATGTCGGTAAGGGGTTTTATAATAGAGGAAAAATTGCGGATACATTTTCTATAGTAGTTCGCAAACCCGAGGAAACATTGAAAGAGCGGAGACCTACGGGTTGCATCCACTCGAACAGCTGAGAGTTTTTCAGGGTCCATAGCGAAACTGACCTCTGAAATGACGTACCTCAAGGAGGTGACCTGTTTGCGGTGGAACTCACATTTCTCTGATTTGCAAAATAGGTTATTTTCTCTCAATCTTTGCATTACTCTGTTTACATCTGCGTGGTGTCTTTCCATGGAGGTGGAATGGATCAGAATGTCATCTAAGTGTAACAACACACACTGTTGGAGCATGTCCTGGAGGACATCATTCAAGAATTCTTGGAAAACCGCAGGAGCATTGCAGAGATCAAAAGACATTACAAGGTATTTGTAATGCCCGCTCCTGGTGTTAAATGCAGTTTTCCATTCATGGCCCTCTTTTATCCATACCAGATTATACGCCCCTCGCAGGTCGAACTTAGTAAATACCTTAGACCCTTTCAAATCGATCGAATAGCTCAGTAACCGGTGGAATAGGGTACGTGTTCTTAAACGTGACATGATTGAGCCCCCTGTAGTCAATACAGGGTCTCAGTTCACCACTTTTTTTCTTCATGAAGAAGAATCATGCCCCGGCAGGAGAGGAGGAATTGCAGATGAACCGCCGGGACAGCGCATCCGCAACATTTTCCTCCATGGCCTTATTCTCCACTACAGAAAGAGGGTAGACTCGACCTTGAGGAGGTATGGCACCTGGTTTTAGTTCAATGGTACAATCTTATGGGCGGTGAGGAGGGAGCGCACCAGCCCAACATTTATCAAATACATCACAAAATTCTTGGTACTCGTCAGGCAGCAAAGAGACGGAGAATTTGGTTAGCGTCCTCCACACGTTTACTAGGCATGTCTTGGAACAGTTGGGTGACCATGCCATGACTTCAGCCCTTGCCTAGTCGACCATGGGATTGTGTTTGCGCAACCATGGATAACCCAGGATCACAGGATAGTGATGAGAGTGGATCACCTGGAATTGTAAGGTTTCGTGATGGAGAGCCCCTACAGCCATAGACAAAGGAATGGTTTCATGGGTGACCTGCGGGGGCTGTAGAGGTCTACCATCAATCGCCTCAAGGGCAAGTTGAGTGGTATGGAGCTGCAATGGAATGGAGTGCTTCTGGACGTAGTCACTTTCAACAAATGGGCCTGCTGCACCGGAGTCAGTAAGTGCCTCTGAAGTAATTGAACTTTTGCCCCAAGAAAGCTCAATGGAGACTAGTGGTTTATCAGTATGAATAAAGGGGACGCTGAGACGCCACCTAAGATCTGTCCCCTATAAGACATTAGGTGCGTTCTGTACCCCTCTGGCACTAAAAGGGTTAATGTTTGGTAGAGCTGTCTTTCTCCGCAATAACCGATATAAGTCTTTTGGGGTAAGTACCGTAAAATCTCAGGTATAATACGCAGGTGCATATTATACCCAAGATTTAGGAGAAAACGAGTGCCTATGTATAATACACACCCTTGTTTTCCCCCCTTCCAAAAAAAATCTTTGTCTGGCAGCTGTCTTCCCTCCCTCCCCCAGCGCTATCTGCTTTCAAAATAACACTTTCCATGCTCCGCTGAGGTCCCCATTGTAGCAAATAGAATAGAAGGCAAACTTCAGCGGTGTAAATGTTCTGTGCGGGCGGCATGCTTGCATTTACCGCCCGCTTCCTTCAAAGGGCTGCAGGACCTCCCGTCTGTGGTATTGCCCTGTGAGGACCTTGAGATCCTCACAGCACATTACCATTGGCTGGAGGCAGAAGGTCGTGAAAGCCAATTGAAGGAAGCGGGCGGCAAATGCAAGCATGCCACCCGCAGAGAACATTTACATGGATGAAGTTGTACAATGGGGACCTCAGTGGAGCATAGTAAGCATTATTTTTAGAAATGCACCGATACCACTTTTTTAAGACCGAGTACGAGTACCGATACTTTTTTTCAAGTACTCACCGATACCAATTTTCAATACTTTTTTTTTGCAGTCATTTGCCAGTTTTCCAGGTACTTAAAGTGCATATATATATATATATGCTTTAGGTACTTGGAAGACTGGCAAATGACCGCAAAAAAAAGTATTGGTGAGTACTTGAAATATATATATACACACACACACACACACACACACACACACACACACACACACACACACACACACACACACACACACACACACACACACCACCTCTTGACTGTCCCCTTTTGCCTCTTTCTCCCCCTCTTGATTCCCACCTTTTACTTCATTCTTCCCCTCTTGAGCCCCCTCCTTTTGCCTTGGCTTTTTCTCTCCCTTTTGATCCCCCTTTGTACCCCTCCTTGACTCTTGATCCCACTCTTTTGCCTCTCTCGCTCTCTCCTGATCCCCCCTCCTTTTTGCCTCTTCTTGGTCCCCCTCCTTTTGTCTCTTGATCTTTACTCCTTTTTTTTTTCTTTTTTTTTTTTCTTTTTCTTAGTCCCTTTTGCCTCTTTCTACCTCTTGGCCCCCCTCTCTACCTCTTTCACCACCCGCTCAATGTCCCATCTTGTCTCCCTTACCCTCCTCTGCCGGGTGCTGTTCTCTCGCGAGCCCCGGCAGAAGTCAGCGTCGGATCGTTCCCATGGTAACCCGCGGCAACACTCTGACGCTACGGGAGGGAGAGAGGAGACCGGGGAGCATTGTGAGCAGCTCCCCGGGCTCCCTCACTGCAGCACCGACCCTGACACAGGGTATCGGTGCTGGCATCGGCCACATTTGCGCGAGTACGAGTACTCGTGCAAATGCTGGTATCGGTGCAACCTTAATTATTTTGAAAGCGGATAGCGCCGGGGGGAGGGAGGTAAGATAGCTGCCAGACATGACATTATATATATATATATAAATAATTTTTTTTTTTTTTTTTTTTCTAGGAAAAAATCCTTGTTTATAATACGCACCCCCCCCCCCCCCCCCCCACTTCACATAAAGTGAAGTGGGGTAAAATTGTGCGTATTATACCTGAGATTTTACGGTATGTACCGGCTTTGCGTGCAGTGTCAGAGTTGTTTTGGACGATTCTTCTTGGCAGATTTGCACCACGTTCAGGTTTCTTGGATGTCGCTTGTGGACTGCTATTTTCAAATAGTGTCACCGATTCTCAGTGGGGGCGAGATCAGGGCTTTGACTGGGCCACTATAGGACATTCACCTTTTGTTCTGGAGCCTCTCCAACGATGCTTTGGCCTTGTGCTTGGGATCATTGTCCTGCTGAACAGTGAATTTCCTAGTTGACTGAAGCAGGTTCTTACAGTATTTCCCTTCATCCTTTTGATAAGATGCCCAGTCTCTGCTGATGAGAATCCTCCCCACAGCATGATCCTGCCACCACCATACTTCACTGTTTGGATGGTGTGTCTTGAGGCCTGGGCATTGTTAGGTTTGTGCCACACATAGTTCTTTGGATTTTTGCAAGTAAGCTCTGTATTTGTCTTTTCTGTAGCGTCATTAAGGGATGCCGGGACCATGAGATTAGGAGTTTGCCTTCAGGAGGCAGGGCACTCTGAATAATACTCATCCCGCTCCCTGGTGGTTATCCCCTCATTCTGCAGCTTTACAGTTAGGGTTCAGGTTTTTACAGTAGGAAAATAGTAAGACTGGATGGGCCGAATGGTTCTTATCTGCCGTCAGATTCTATGTTTCTATGAAGAAGCATTTAAGCAAATACAGATCCGTGGCATCTTCCTCAGATTCCAGATCTAATATCTCAAGGACCAATTCACCATCACAATCCCTACAATATAATTTGACCTCGTGGAACTCGAAACCCAAATATAAAAGAACAAAGGGCTTTAGTGCTCCAGTCTGCAGGCAGCCACATAGACTTTAAAGGGATAGTAATACTTCGTTTTATCTTTATTTTATTTTGTAGGCATTAAAAAAACATGAAGAACGATATAAGGTATAAGGTTTGAGAGATATTCACAAGCAAAGTTTCCCCTCACTGACCAAAACGGTCATGTCTGCCATCTAGCTGTCAGATTTGGTATCTGGTCCATGGACTGGCCGTGGCTCTACATCAGAGCTGAGATTGTAATATATAAGAAGAACTACTTCATTTGAATAGTCTACAAAGTGTGCCTGGCTTGCAAGCACACTTTTAAGACCATTCCAATGAAATAGTTATTTTTATATCTTGCTATCTCAGCTCTGCTGAAGAGCCACCGGTTGATCTGCAGACCGGATTCCAAATCTAACAGCTAGATGGCAGACTTGACCGTTTTGGTTATTGAGGGGAAACTTTGCTTGTGAATATCTCTCAAACCATAAAGGTTTGAGAGATGAGACATATCATTCTTCATGTTTTTTTAATGCCTACACAATAAAATAAAGATAAAACAAAGTATTACTATCCCTTTAATCTAGATCTGCTGAGCTGCATATACTGTGTTCGTACCTGAATGGAGTAAAGATTTAGAGTACTGGACTTTGATGTGTTCATGCTAGGAGATGGTCACCCTACTCCAGTATCTTCTCTTGGTGTCGCCATATGAAAGGAGCCTAAAGTGTTGTGGAATCGTTATACTCCTTCAGTCTGATAGTCTGTTATTTATTGTGAATAGGTTTGAGCTTATTACAGACACTAAATATCTATATAATATAAAATACTATATGTACACACATAAATAATGCCTGTTGTATGAAGGACAAACATTTAAATACATTTTATTCACTAGTGACAATTCTCCTTTAATACATATTTATCTGTTCCTGATAATTTGCTGATCAGCAGAAATGAAATTTTTGTAGCAACGTGCAAGGAACAACATATTTTAAAAGTCTTATTTCTTGTTGTTTAGGGGAGCTGGACCCAGAGAGGATGGGGTCTGGTATCCAGTATGGCGGTGCCTCACCACGTCACACAAAGCACACGCATGGCACCCAACCGCAGAACAGGCAGCAATGCACCTGTTAATACAACTACTACAAGAGAGAGGTAAAAACAGGATTTATACAGAGAGGATATATGAAGCAATTGTGTGATAGGGAGGGGTTCTAGGGAGCCATAAGAGAAGTTATATGGAGCAATAGGGGGAGATATAGGGAGGAATTTCAGGGAATAATAGGAGTTATATGAAGCAATAGGAGGGGGTTATAGAGAGCAGTAGGAGGAGTTATAGGGAGGGGTTATATGGAACAATAGGAGGAGTTATAGGGAGTTATATGGAACAATAGGAGGAGTTATATGAACAATAGGTGGTTATAGGGAGGAGTTATATGGAACAATAGGAGGAGTTATAGGGAGGAGTTATATGGAACAGTAGGAGGAGTTATATGGAACAGTAGGAGGAGTTATATGGAACAATACTAGGAGTTATAGGGAGGAGGAGTTATATGGAACAATAGGAGGAGTTATAGGGAGGAGTTATATGGAACAATAGGAGGAGATATAGGGAGGAGTTATATGGAACAATAGGAGGAGTTATACGGAGGCATTATATGGAACAATAGGAGGAGTTATAGGGAGGAGTTATATGGAACAATAGGAGGAGTTATACGGAGGCATTATATGGAACAATAGGAGGAGTTATAGGGAGGAGTTATATGGAACAGTAGTAGGCGTTATAGGCAGGACTTATATGGAGCAATAGGAGGAGTTATAGGAAGGAGTTGTATGGAACAATAGGAGGAGTTATAGGGAGGAGGAGTTATATGGAACAATAGGAGGAGTTATAGGGAGGAGTTATATGGACAATAGGAGGAGTTATAGGAAGGAGTTGTATGGAACAATAGGAGGAGTTATAGGGAGGAGTTATATGGACAATAGGAGGAGTTATAGGGAGGAGTTATATGGAACAATAGGAGGAAGTTTGAAGCAGTAGGAGAGATTATTTGAAAAGGCAGAAGGTGTCATAGGACAGATTATATAAAGCAATAGTAGGGGATACCGCAGGGGTTGTATGGCTCTAAAGCAGTGTTTATGGGATGGGGCTATATGAAAGAAGGCATACAAAATATATACTGTGATTCTTGTGTGCACACATACCTTTATCTACGCACCTACCTCTAGATATGTCATGTACAGTAGCTGACCATTGACCCGTATACTCTCATTTCCTCTTTCCAGGGTTGTGTCTGCTCAGGCATTGGAGAGATCCCTGGGGCCCTGCTCATCCATATCCATACGACTCAATGCAATTGTCCTGGGTACAGGATTTCCCGCTCGTCTTGTCCTCTTGTGTTCGGAAGCCCCGCGTGACGGCGTTCCTCCTGATACGGCTCCTAACGCACCCCAAGCACGGGGGTGAAACGTCACACACATACTGCCAGCTTTTCTCCTCCCTTTGTCCGCTTCCTCCCGGGTGGAGGAAAAGGCAGATTTAGAAGAGTCCAGAGCTTTGTGCCCTCAGCCCCAATGCACAAGGGGTCTCACTGGTTCCGCTGACACAGACATGAACACACACACACAGGCTTATGCACTAATTCTGGGACAAAACAACTGCATCAGGTGATGAATAAAAAATCCCATTGATTTTAGTGGAGCATTTAACCCCTTGAATGCTGGAGAGGTCTCCAACGCATTGTGTTGGAGACCTCTCTAGCATTCAAGGGGTTAAAAACCCCACTGAAATCAAAAGGAGCGTTGGTAGTAATTTAATCCCCCATGGAGCAGATATCTGCTCCAGTTCTATCTCGGTAGATGAACCCCACAGACCCAGGCTAGGAGGGGTAAACAGGTTACTCCAGCACGCTCCGTACTCATAAGTATTGATAGGTTTACCATTTTTAAGGGCCAGAGGGGTTTCAAACGAATTGAGAAAATGCATTGGACCAGCCTCTGACCCATGAGGGTTAAAGTCTGAAATGCAACGTGCTCTTATATGGCAGAGTATTTAGTAACATTCCCTCTTCTTATGTCTAAATGGATCAACACCTTGATTGGACTTTACACATATGAAATTGCACGTGGTGTTTTTCAGCAGGCTGGGGAAACAATTTTCCTTTTCACTTATCACCTCCTGGTTAGGAGGCAATACTGTTTTTCAGCAAGTTGGGGGAAGCCAGTTTGCATTGCATTGGTCACTTCCTGTTGTGTGATTATATATATCTATATATTAAAAAATATACACAACGTTTGGCTCTCTAGCAGTTGGGGGACTATAGATTCATCATCCTTCTTAAAGGGGAACTACCACCCCATCACAATGTACTCTCTAAGTCTTTGTCTTCCTAGCGTTATTATCAATCCATAGTTAGATATCTCCAAAAAAGCGTTCTAAGAGCACAATCTTTATACTAAATCTCTACCTGATGATGTCTTGCCCCTTGAATCTGTTCTGCACATGACCGCTATGGAGCCATTCAGCTCCATTGTACCTCCCTCCGTCTTGCCCATTACTCGTACGTCATTGTCCTCAGCACCATGTGACCTGCAGAGCTCCTGGCATCAAGCGTGGTCAGGTCATTTCAGCCTAGTGGAATCAGACCGGTGGTTTATATATAGCGAGTGCTTCACATGCACCCGCTCCCATTAGTCTGAAATGACCCAAACGTGCTTGATGTCAGGAGCTCTGCAGGTCACGTGGTGCTGAGGACAATGACGTATGAGTGATGGGCAAGACGGAGGGAGGTACAATGGAGCTGAATGGCTCCATAGCGGTCACGCGCAGAACGGATTCAATGGGCAAGACTTTATCAGGTAGAGATTTAGCATAAAGATTGTGCTCTTACAACGCGTTTTTGGAGAAAAGTGACTATGGATTGCTAATAACACTAGGAAGACAAAGACTTAGAGAGTACATTGTGTTGGGGTGGTAGTTCCCCTTTAAGTGTGCTGGGATTTGTCCTCCCTAGCAGATGGCGAGCCAAACATTGCCTTCCCTCAGTAGAAAGTGACCAGTGGAATGCAAAATGGCTTCGCCCCACTTGCTGTAAACCAGCTCTTGCAGTATCATATATCAAGGTATGGAAACCTTCAGATGTAAACATTTGTGTCTTCAGCTGAGTAAAATCAGGTCCTCATCCTGCACAGAGATTCATAAGCTGTTACAATTCAAACTTACACTTATATGAGAGGCCGGTCGAGTGTTTTTCTTGGCCTGTCTATTTTATGGTGGCACTGTTCCTTTCTATGAAGAAGTGGACACTTACGAGAGTTGTCCATTACTCAGTAACAGTAACATTGCCACGCTAGAATAGAAGAACCCACAGATAACTTATTTGTCCTTTCAGAGACTAGCAGGTTTGCTCTGTGTTTTTGCTGAAGCTTTTCCCAACACTAGGAAACATTATGGGTGGTTATGCACAAAGAGGTGATAATGTGGAGATTGACTTCTCCAGTGATATCACTTCTCCAGTTCCTATGTTATTCTATGGAGCCTATGCACTAAGATCTCCAGAGTTGGAGAGGTCTTAGTACATTGGACCATATAATAATATAGGAAATGGAGAAGTGATATCACTGGAGATGTCATCTCTACTTTATCACCTCTTTATCACACCTTAGTGCATCTCCTCCTTATCTCTAAGACACTCTTCTTCTCACGCTGTCTGTCTCTCTCACTCATGCTGTTATATTAGCACATACATTCACAAAAGAGATACAAAACGACCAGGCCACCCCCCTCTGCTTTGCCCCCAAACCCTGGCATAGAGCCTTAATTTGGGGCTTGGAGCTCAGCCCCTTGTGCACTAGGCACATTTGTGCCCCCCATCTGCTTACCATTTTACACTTGTGTCTGTTCTAATGGATTCACAGTGGTGACCCTGAAGTGGGCGGTCTGTCTGGAGAACAGCGATCCTGCCTTTGTTACACTAGTTCCTCTGGGTGGCGGCCTTTTCACTTTGAGTGCCAGAGGGCTACGCAACACATTGCAAAGCGTTGCGCACCCCTCTGGCACTCAAAGGGTTAACAGTATACCACTCCCCTTGTTGAGCATTCCCCACCCCTTTTATTGGCTGAGGATGACTTCAGTTGTTTTCCCGCAACACCTGTAGAGACAGGTTGCTGGCCTTGTTCAGTTGGCATCTTAAGAGTGTTTTTTTAGCAGCTACATTAAGCTTGAGTTAAAGGGATAGTAATACTTAAAATGTAAAAAAAAATACGTTGTAGGGTTTATCCCCCTGAGTAAAACAAGAGTACTCCCACTGCTGAAAGGTGTTTCATTCAAAAGTTATTAATTTTCAAAGTTGAATTTTTTAGGTGCAATATCACAGTGGCCTGAAATTGTACAGTGGCGCTGTTGCTACACGATCCTATGGACAGCTCTGGTCAATTGACCATAAATCTCCATAGGATGGTGTAGCAACAGCGCCACTGTACAATTTCAGGCCACTGTGATATTGCACCTAAAAAATTCAACTTTGAAAATTAATAACTTTTGAATGAAACACCTCTCAGCAGTGGGAGTACTCTTGTTTTACTCAGGGGGATAAACCCTACAACATATTTTTTTTTACATTTTAAGTATTACTATCCCTTTAAAGGGATAGTAATACTTGCAAATTACTAATCCCCATATTGTAGCTTTGTTAAAAAGAAACTTATTGCCCCCAGTGTCAAACCCTTATGGGAATCAGGTGTCCCTGCAGCATTTCCAAGATGGCGTTTGTAAAAAATAATTATTTCACTAAAATGGTCTTGGACGTGTGCTTGCAAACCAAGCACACGTAGAAGACCGTTTCAGTGAAAGAATTCTTTTTTATAAACACTATCTCAGCTCATCTGCAGAGCCGCCTGATGCAAGTAATAACGGATATCCCTGCAGTTAGCGCTCAGTCAGGTAAGGGGGAGGGAGGGGGGAACTTTGAGCGCTATCATCTCTCAAACCATAAGGGTTTGAGAGATGACACTGGGGGCAATAAGTTTCTTTGTAACAAAGCTACAATATGGGAATTAGTAATTTGCAAGGATTACTATCCCTTTAAATAATTTAAAATCATTGGGCCATAGTCGGAAAGAGAGAGGAGCAATTATTGCTCAAACTAACTGCATCGTAGGAGGAGCATAAAAATTCCTATTGGTTTAAATAGGGCTTTCATCACCATTCGTTATAGAGGATTCCAGTGCATTGCAAAGCATTGTGCTGCCGACCTCTAGCACTCAAAGGGATAACAGTCTTATTTGGGGATTGTTTTTTTATCTGTGTGGTGATATATGTCTCCCAGAATTTCTCCTCTTTTCTTTCTGAATCTTGGCCCCTAATGCTTTAGTTGCCAACAGTGTGGGTGTTCCTTCATTAAGGTGTAGATCCATTACCCAGTTGGCAAGATAACGGTTAATCAAAAAGTGCAAATGTTCCGTTTGCTGCTAGTTTTGCAGTAGATTTGAAAAAAAAAAAAAAAGAAATTACCACTTTTTTTACTTACTCCTTTTGAATTGATCGCAGGAAACTTTTGATTTTCTTATAAAGAATTCTACTTATAATTTTGTTGTTTATTTTAAAAAAAAGCTTCTCATGGCGACGTAGGCTGGCCCTGAAAATGAATCCTTTCAGCGCCAGAGGGGTGTATGGCTTTGCGGAGTGTGCTGCTACACCTTCCTGGCACTGCAAGAGTTAAAGCGATTAGTAATGTTTACATTTGTTTATTTAATATTGTAAGCATTAAAAAAGAATTACATTAATGTAAGTCTTACCTCTCAGACCTTTATGGTTTGAGAGATCTAACTTGCTAACGTTCCCCCTCCCCTCCAGGCTGTTTAAAACAAGTCTGCCCTCTAGCTGACAGCAGCAGATTCCTGTCCCGGGACCAGTTGGTGGCTCTTCAGCAGAGCCAAAATCGCACTAATCCTATATAATAATTCGCTAAATCGTGTGTAACGCCCGACATGCGCAGTAGACACTGCTGTGCGTGCTGCAGTCATGCACAGTAGAGAGTGCCCGTGCCGCGGCTGATACAGAGCTGGATGCTCCGAAGGAGCGTCCAGCTCTGTATCAGCCGTGGCGCGGGCAGTCTCTACTGCTCGTGACTGCCCCGCGACCGGGTGGCAGTGGCACTGTGGCCCATGTAACGGGCTGTACAACTAGTTAGAAATAAATACTTAATTGGAATGGTCTACAAAATGTGCTTGCAAACCAAGTATTTAGTTATAAATAGCGCAATTTTTTTTTTCTCTGCTGAAGAGCCGCCATCTGGTCAAATGACTGGAATCTGCTGCTGTCCCATCGGGCACTGACTTCTCTAAAACAGCCTGGAGGTGGGAACTTTAACCAGTTATACCTCTCAAACCATAAAGGTTTGAGCGATAAGACTTACATCAATGTAATTCTTTTTTAATTCCTACAATAATAAGTAAACTTAAAATTAAACATTACTATCCCTTTAATACGTCCTACAAAACACATACATGTGTCTGTATGTAAAGGTTTCCTCCCCCACCGCACTTCTCCATAGTTATGCCTGCAACAGACGCCAGGAGAAACCAAGCTGTTATATATCTTTTGAGTGTTACAAATATGTTGTGTATTTAATAAAACTTCTACGTGATTTTCGCTAATGCCCCCCCTTAGAAAAAACACCTATTAGAGCCGTTTTCATGAAATATGGTCCTGGGAACAAACGAACATGGCCGCTCCAGTACGTAATATCACTATAGCACCACTGAGCTTAACCCTTTGAGTGCCAGGGAGGTTGCAGTGAGTTGGATACTACTAAGCTTAACGCTTTGAGTGCCAGGGCAATCAGAGGATTAATAAGGAATTAAGCGATCTGTGATATTTATTTATTTGCGCTTTCAAAGGCACCTGTGTTATGTTAACCTTTTTTTATTTAAAATAATAATTTAAGATATTATTTAACCCTATGAGTGCCAGAGTGGTACAAAATGTATTGCTTTGCAACCCCTCTGGCAGTCAAAGGGTTAATCTTATTTTTTTGCATTATTTTATTGAAGTAAGGCTGTGTGCCAAATAATAGCATTCAACGCTTCTCCCTAGCTATCCCTCTGGCATTCATTAGGTTAAAAACTTAGTTGTAATGTGTGTTTTTTTTTACTGTAGGGAGGTGGGTTATGAACCCTATTTATTTAGTTCATTAAGTAGGAGGGAGTAAGGAAGAGCAGGCGGGAGAGCAGCGTGGAATATTAGTATTGGCACAAAGTGACCCATAAATAAAGCTTCATATCTTGTAAACTTATTTTAAATAGAAAAAAAAATGGCTAACATAACTAGTGATATTGAAAGTTCTTCCAAGTGAATCTAAGCCTGCATAAAGTATTACTCCCATTTAAAGCAACAGATGAGAGTTGGCACCGTGTTAGCTGTAGAAATACATGAGGCAAATAAAGTCAAGTTGATACCTTTATTGGCTAACTAAGCAGTTATCTGGAACAGGCCTAAGAGGTCTTGAAAGCTTGCATCCTAAACCTGCTTAGTTAGTCAATAAAGGTATCAACTTGACTATATTTCCCTCCTGTATTTTAAATCAACACACCGATTAGAGCATACGTTGGCTTCAACTCCTGTTGCGCAGGACAGTGTAATAACACAAGGCGAATGAGATGATAGACCAACACAGCCCAGGGATACAAGCAGTCTGAAGCCAAAGGTTCGTCCGATCGAAGTGTCTTGCGTATAAAAGTTAACTGGAGGTATTCTGGGGCAAAACATTTGCACCATGGAGACGACGTAAAATTCAAGCTGATCTAAATGGGGCTTTTAACTCATTCAATGCTGGAGTTAGTCTTGAAAACCATTATCTGGATTAATAAGTTTTTTTTTCTTTTTCTTTGAGCCTTTAACCCTGTGGCTACCAGGGAGGTATTAAAACGCAGTGAGCTGAAATATGTTAGATACCTCTCTGACACGCAAGGCTAACCCTTTCAGCTCCAGCCTTCAGCAGTGAAAGGGTTAAGGACCAAAAAGATGTTAAATGGATTGCTCTGCAATGTGTTGTAAGCCCATCTGGTTCTTAAAGCGCTAGCGCACCTGATTACAACAGATGTATGCAAACGATTCACATTTATTTTGCACCACATTTACAACTTTCCCAGCAAAAGAACAATATTTTAAAATGTGCCGACCAGTCGTACATGACGTTTAACCCTTTGAGTGCCAGAGGCATATACAATGCATTGCAAGGTAATGCGTTATATAAACCGCTGGCACTCTAAGGGTTAAATGTATGTGAACCCATTTTTGTGTGTGACAATGTTACTTTACTGCTACGCAGAACCAGTCTTTTAACCCATTAAACATATCGCCGTCCTTAGGAAAGGGCTGGATTCAGGAAACTAAATGCGACACAGGCCTGGAGCAAACCAACTGTGCTATAGGGGAGAAATAAAAAAAAAAAAACTTAATGATTTTTAAAGCAGTTTTTAACCCTCTCTGAATGCCACATAGAGGTACAACACATTGTTCTGCAATGCGCTGCACTCCCCTCTGGCTCTCAAATGTTAAATCCTTAACCCTTTGATTGCCAGAGGTGTGCGGAATGCATTGCAAGGCAATGCGTTCCATACCCCTCTGGCACTCAAAGGGTTAACTGCCTGAGGTGTTTCCAGCGCATTGCTTTGACATGCTTTGGAGATCTCGCTAGCATTTAAGTGGTTAATACCTTACGGACCAGAGGGCTGGTCAGCGACTTGCAATGCATTGCACACCCATTTGGACTTGGGGGGGGGGGAGACGCATTTAAATCAGGGGGTATATTTATAATAATTATTAGTTGTCCCCCGTGGTGCAGTTGGTTTGCCCTAGAATTGCAGCACTAGGTTCCTACATTCTTTGTTCCTACATTGGGCCGGACCTTTAAAGGGATAGTAATGCTTAAAATGTAAAAAAACATATGTTGTAGGGTTTATCCCCCTGAGTAAAACAAGAGTACCCCCACTGCTGAAAGGTGTTTCATTCAAAAGTTATTAATTTTCAAAGTTGAATTTTTTAGGTGCAATATCACAGTGGCCTGAAATTGTACAGTGGCGCTGTTGCTACACCATCCAATGGACAGCTCTGGTCCCGGGACCATAAATATCCATAGGATGGTGTAGCAACAGCGCCACTGTACAATTTCAGGCCACTGTGATATTGCACCTAAAAAATTCAACTTTGAAAATTAATAACTTTTGACTGAAACACCTTTCAGCAGTGGGAGTACTCTTGTTTTACTCAGGGGGATAAACCCTACAACATATTTTTTTTACATTTTAAGTATTACTATACCTTTAACTCATTAAAGGGATAGTAATGTATCTTTAAAAGTTGTTTGCCGAGTAACAGATCTCACTATGTGTAAGACCTTAGTTGTTTGTAGTTCAAAAGTTATGAAGAGATAAAGATCCCCGACCGTCCCTTCTCCCCACTTCACTATGAAGGTGCAGGCTGGTGAGGACGGCTTCAGCGAGGAACAGACTTCAGTAAGCAAAGTGAAATCCTGCCCTCCTTCCTCAAGGGGGCAGGATTTCCCTTATACTTACTGAAGAGTGTTCCTCGCTGCAGCCATCTGGCCCCACGACCAGATTTCAGAGTTGGGGTGGGCGAGGGTATCATCGCTTCATAACTTTTGAACTACAAAGAGGTAAACTCTTAGACATGGCACAATCTGTTACTTTTAATATACAGAAGACTCGGAGAATGACTTTTCAAGAGACAATACTATCCCTTTAAACGTATCATGGTCACTAGGACACTTGGCTGTTACACTGGCCCTGACTGTTTTGCTCTTGTCAAGTAATAGGTCCAGAAGCCACACTAGCTGGACACGTACACACACGCATGTGTTTTTCTACAGAATACTATAATCGGCGTTTCGCGTGACAACCTCCTCCTGTCTTCCTGTGAGGAAGAGGGAGGGGAGGCCGAGGGGAAAATAGGGCAGGAAGTTTGGGTGAGAAGGTCAGCTTTCCTGCTGACCCGTCCGCATCTCCCTCAAATTCATAACGTAAAGCAGAGAGACTCAGGGCAATGCTAAAGACTTTGGGGGGTGGGTATGGGGTTTCCATGAGGTGTATAAAGTGTTCCTAGAGAGAATTCTATTGTTAAGACTGATTAAATATGACCATTAGTGACTTCTGAAAATAAACTTAATCGCTTTGCCTGGACTCTGGAAATCCGCTTGATATTGCGACACATTCTCTTGTCTAATTGTGGATGAGCCTGGGTGTGTGTGTGTGTGTGTCTGTAAACTTCAGGTTGATTTATTAAAAGGGTAGTAATGTTTCACAATAAAAGCAGCTACAATTATCTTCATAGTATTTGGATCATGGAGAGTTTTATTTCGATACTGTCAGAGTTGTAGTTCAAGAGTAATTGAATGATAAAGTATCCCCCTCCCACCCCTTTTACTGATGTAACACTGCTCACCTCAGAGCAGCAAAACTGTCTGGATGGATCACAGAGAGGGACAATCTTCAGTGATCATAAGGGAAAAACCTGAAAATCCTGTCAAGGGGGTCAGGGTTTTCCTTATGACCACAGTAAGAAGATTGTCCCTTGCTGTGATCTGTCCGGTCAAGAGACCAGATTCCACATCTGAGGCGAGGGGCTTACACTAGGTAAAAGGGTCAGAAGGGGGGATACTTTATCATTCAATTACTCTTGTACTACAACTCTGACAGTAATGAAATAACACTCTACACGGCCCAAATACTATGAAGATTAATTGGAGCTGTTGTTGTGGAACATTACTAACCGTTTAACCCTTTGAGTGCCAGAGGGGTTCGCAATGCATTGCACAGCAATGCGTTGCATACCCCTCTGGCACTCAAAGGGTTAAGGGAACGTTCAGTTTCTCCGGTAAAGTCAACTTCACCCTGAATGGGAATGAATAAAGATCCCCATTGATTTAAAGTGGGAATTTCACCCTAAGACAAGTTCAGTTTGTTTAACAGACAATTCAAAGCTGCCTATATGTCATTTTTCTGAGAAATTAACATTTATATTTTGGTGTGGCACTTTATGCAAATTCTCTTCACTGAATGTTGCTTATGTTCCAGGGCAAATGTACTGTTTTCTGGGCTGGTAGGAACATCCTCAATGTGTGGGTTCTCTTCTTTATCACATCTTAGTACATCTCCCCCTGTAGTCTATAACTAAATATCTCCCATAGAATAACATAGTAATTGGATAGTTTATCTCACTGGAGAAGTTATCTCCTCTTTATCACACCTTAGTACATCTCCCCCTGTAGTCTATAACTAAATCTCTCCCATAGAATAACATAGGAACTGGAAAGTTTATCTCACTGGAGAAGTTATCTCCTCTTTATCACACCTTAGTACATCTCTCCTGTAGTCTATAACTAAATCTTTCCCATAGAATAACATAGGAACTGGAGAGTTTATCTCACTGGATAAGTTATCTCCTCTTTATCACACCTTAGTATATCTTCCCTGTAGTCTATAACTAAATCTCTCCCATAGAATAACATAGGAACGGGAGTGTTTATCTCACTGGAGAAGTTATCTGCTGTTTATCACACTTTAGAGTATGTCTCCCTATTTGTTTTCTTCAAAATCTAATATTACCTGTGCTCCATGGGAACTTCCATTGTTACCTGTTGAAGTGCTCCCTCTATGTTAATAGATTTGTGAGAAGTGATAGTACTGTATTGACTGTAAAGACCAGCCTTTTTGCATTAAGGAGCTATGCTTACTAATCAGCAAATGAAATGGTCCATTGCCAGCATCTCAAACAAAATTAATGGGGAACTTGCACCCTCACTTGACTTGCTCTAGTAAGATCAACCAACATTCAATATCTCCAAATATGCCATTTATTTCTTTTTTGTTTTTTATTCTTCGTAGGTCAAGATATTGTGTTTTTAACCCCTTAACTACCCTTGACGGTCCTGGTACTTCATGGGGAGATTTGCGTTAATGACCCATGACGTGCCAAGACCGTCATGGAATTCAGTGCTCCCCGCGCTGCTACATGCCAGTCTGGGATCCCTGAACCGGATGCGAAAAAAAAAAAAAAAAAATAATGGTTTGTGGTCCTGAAGCGACGGCCACATGCGCGATTGGCTGTCCTTAAGGGGTTAAATTCTTCGTAGGTCAAGATCTTGTGTTTAAAAATGTACCTGATGACGTACGATCATATCTGATACAAGCTCCAAAGCATCTCCTCTCCAGTCATCAAATCCCTCCATGAACCACCCCAGATTGTCATCATGACCTGACACCCTCTCATACCGCTGCACAGCAGGTCATTAAACAAGAGTGAGAGCAGAGACGTAACTAGAACGCTCCGGGTCCTGGTGCAAGAAGTGGCATGGGCCCCCCCACCCCCGACCATGTTGGCCCCCCGGGCCCTCCACAATGCCCTCATTTCCTACCTCCCAATCCCTGGTGGTCCAGTGTAGTGGCAGGAGACATGAGTTTGCAAGTTGAGCTCCCGCCCGGTCCTCTTCTGTAATGCAGAGCGCTAGGAGATGATGTCATCTCCCAGCGTTCTGCCTTACTAGAGCGCCGGAGGGAGATTGCAGGTGCTAGGCAGAGGGGTCGCAGGGGGTGGTCACGGGTGCGACCGCTGCGACCCCTATAGTTACGCCACTGAATGAGAGGAACGTTTTCTACAAAGTAAGGGGATGTCTTCAATAAAGTGAGTGACACAAACAGAGTTCGGCGCAGGCGCGCAAGCGATGCTTCTATAAAATGGCTTCAATCTAATTATTTGGTTCCAATAGTAAGGTTCCACACTTAAGACATTTTTATTGCAGCCCAGAGAGACATTAAATACATTGGGGCCGAGTTGTAACGGGATGAAATTCCACTTTAACTAAATGGTGTCTGAATTGGACATACTACACATCATCAAAAAAAAAACAAGTTTAAGATTATATTTTTGGGATCCTACTAAATAGTACATTTTTATAGATTACGTGAGGGCTGCATTTATTTATTTATTTTTTTTTATTCTGAAATATGGATTTAAAAAAAAAAATGAATGGATAGTTTTCACATTTCTGTCAGTCTTCATAGAAAAGATTATGCAACTTAAGTAGATGTCTGCGGCATACTCATGGCCTACTGCACCCTGAGAGAGGAGCAGTTTCTGTAAATTACCAAGTGCATCATGGGGATGGGTGAACATTTCCCATGGATTTAAATGGATAATAATACTTCGTTTTATCTTTATTTTATTTTGTAGGCATTAAAAAAACATGAAGAACGATATAAGTCTTATCTCTCAAACCTTTATGGTTTGAGAGATATTCACAAGCAAAGTTTCCCCTCCCGCCCCCTTTTACCTAGTGTAACCCATCTCTTCTCAGATGTGGAATCCAGTCCATAGACCAGACAGATAACAGCAGGGGACAATCTTCTTCCTATGAGAACAATGAAAGCCCTGCCCCCCTTGACAAGTTTTTCAGGTTTTTTCCTTATCTTAATTGAAGATTGTCCCTCTCTGCAGTCTACCTGGGCACCTCCCGTCTGATCTGGCTGAGCAGTGTTACATCAGTAAAAGGGGCGGGAGGGGGACACTTTGTCTTTCAATTACTCTTGTACTACAACTCTGACAGAATTGAAATAACACTCTCCAAAGTCCAGATACTATGATGATTAATTAGAGCTGCTCTTATTATGAAACATTACTATCCCTTTAAATGGGGGCTTTAACCAATGCATTGGAGATTTCTCAAGCATTCAGGGGGTTAAAGGCCGCATTTAAATTAATGAAAAATTGCTGAATTTTAAAAAGTAATTTTTTCAGTTGATTTGCTACAGGATTGCAATTTTGTCACTTTTTTTTACGCATGTTTGAAAACTTCATCCAAAACTGCCTATATGTCATGTTAATCAAAAGTCCAGCAGATGTTTAGTTTAGGAGATATCCACATCAAAAAGAAAGGAAAAGGGGTGCCCAGTAGCATTATACAGGGTCTCCCCTCGGTGCTCCCTCTGATTCAAGACTGCTACACCAATGAATAAGAAACAAAATTCTTCCAAAAAGTCAGAAAGACTCCAAAAGTATATTTAATAAAAATGTATGTGTAATATTACACCATAAAAACAATGTGAGTATAAAAATATCCAAATAGGCTAACGCATTTCGTGGGTAACACCCACTTTCTCAAAGACTATGTACATTTTGTCAGGCCCCTTGTACCGGCTATATAAATAGATTACATTGGTTGGGCGATGGGTATCCATTTGAAATGTCGCACGCTTAAGAGTGTGCAACCTTTTGACTAATTCACCACGTTGCAATGGTCAAAATGTCAACATGACAATCTCGCATTGCATGACAGAGTGAGATTGTCATGTCGCCTACTTAATGGTCACATACATCTCGTGCAGCACTGTCATGTCCGACTTCATGACATCTTGTGCTGTATCTTGCGCTGCCATGCCCACTTTTATAACAACTATTATCTGCAGCACACGGAAGTGCTCCAGCTGCAGCACACAGAGGCACTGAAGCACACGGAGGAGCCCGTACTTGCGTTTGCCTGTGAGGTTCCACTAGCTCTCTACTGTTGTGCTTTGTGGATAGACATGGGTTATGGTATGTGGTGTGCTGGAAGATTTATGTCCGGGGGGTGCCTCAGTGTGCTGCAGATAATACTTCTCATTAAAGCGGCCATGACAGCGTGAGATGTATGCGACCATTAAGTAGGCGACATGACAATCTTGCTCTGTCATGCAGTGCGAGATTGTCATGTTGCCATTTTGACCATGTCGATATGGCAAATTAGTCATAAAGTCTCACGCTCCTAAGCGTGCAGCATTTCAAAAGGTAACCCAAAGCAGATTTATACTGATGGAATAAAATACTTACACTGGTTACATCCCTGATGAGTGCTGTCTCTTCTCATGCCCCTGAACATTCCAGGCTGTGTATACTTGTATCATTATCCTTTTGGGACGTGCACCATTCATAATCCTTATTATATTCATCTTTAGTGTGTGCCATTGTTTAAAACACACAGGCGTTAATGTCATCAAGAAATGACTAACAAATAAAAACAAAACCCTGTGTGTCAAATATCGATCTTTATCTAAAAAGAACTATATAACCCCTTAACGAACCGACTGCGCAACCGGCAGTTAAGGACCACAGAGCTTTTTTTCCGCTAAATGAATTCCATGATGTGCCAGGACCGTAATGGGTCCTTAACGCAAGTTTACCCTTGATGTTATCCAGGACAAGAACCTTCAGAGTAGTCCTATTCTGGTGAAGAACTTCCCCCACATTGCAAATTAGCTAGAATTACCTGGATACTTCAGGACCACTAGACCAGGAGAAAGTAACAGAGCTCCAGATGGCCATGGAAGAGGGACAGCAGCAACAGTACAGGAATGGATGACCTTGAAAGGGTACTGTAAATCCTGGTACAGTTACATTCACCTGACCCTACTCTACTCCTTCACTTGAGTCTCTCCTGATCCTACAAATTAATTCACCTGACTCTCGCTGGATCCTACACTAGTCAGTCAGTTGAATCTCAATTGATCCTACAGGATTCACCCGATTCACACCTAACCATACAGTATTTAACCAAATCTCACGTGATCCTACACTCCTTATTCACTAGAATGTAATCTGATCCTACACTATTCATCCACCTGAATCTCACCAGATCCTACATTCCTCATTCACAAGAATCTCCACTAATTCTGCACTCCTCATTCACCTCAATATCATCTGATTCTACACTACTGTATGCTGAGATGTAACTAGAAGCCATGGGCCCTGTGCAAAAGAATTGCCATGGGACCTCCCGACCACATTGCCCCTTCCACATTGCCCCCCAATCTCCACAATGCCCCTCAATCTCCACATTGCCCCCCAATCTCCACGATGCCCCTCAATCTCCACATTGCCCCCATGTCTACATTACCCCGTACACTTTGGCCCTCATCTCCACATTGCCCCTCAATCTCCACATTGCCCCCCAATCTCCACGATGCCCCTCAATCTCCACATTGCCCCCATCTCCACATTGCCCCCATGTCTACATTACCCCGTACACTTTGGCCCTCATCTCCACATTGCCCCTCAATCTCCACAATGCCCCTCAATCTCCACATTGCCCCCCAATCTCCACGATGCCCCTCAATCTCCACATTGCCCCCATCTCCACATTGCCCCCATGTCTACATTACCCCGTACACTTTGGCCCTCATCTCCACATTGCCCCTCAATCTCCACAATGCCCCTCAATCTCCACATTGCCCCCATCTTCTACTTCCCTGGTGGTCCAGGGGTGTGACAGAGGACAGGTCTGTGCCTCCTTCTGCACAGACCTCTTCTCCCACGTGATCTCCTCTTCAGTAATGCAGAGCGCTGGGAGATGATGTCATCTCCCACCACTCTGCATTACTAGATGATGTCATCTCCCACCACTCTGCATTACTAGATGATGTCATCTCCCACCACTCTGCATTACTAGAGAGCCAGTCTGCCGGAGGGAGATCAGCATATTGCAGGTGCCAGGCGAGGAGGTCGCAGGGGGCGGCCAGGCCCGATCACAGATGCGACCCTTGCAACCCCCTATAGTTACACCACTGGCTCCATCACCTGAATATTACCTAAATTTCCCCTGGTCGTACTCTACTCATTCCCCTGAATCTCATATGATCCTACACTACTCAGTCACCAGGATCTCACCTGATCCTACAGTTTTCACCTGAATATCACTTGAACTTACACTCTTCATTCACCAGAATGTCACCTGATGCTAGACTATTCTTTCACCTGAACCTCACCTGTTCCTACACTCCTCATTCACCAGAATCTGGCCTAATTCTGCACAATTCATCCTCATGAATTTCATCTGATCCTGCATTACTCCATTGACTGGGAAGTAACTTGATCATACACTATTGAATAACTTTAAGTTCAAATGATCCTACATTCTTCATTCATGAGGAACGACTAAACAAACTTGGTTTATTTACTCTAGAGAAAAGACGACTAAGAGGAGACCTTATCACATTGTACAAGAATATGAGAGGTCAATACAAGGATCTCTGTGGTGAGCTATTCATTCCAAGGCCTGATCAGGTGACCAGGGGACACCCCTTGAGATTAGAGGAAAGGAGGTTTAAACTTCAGCAGAGGAAGGGTTTTTTTACGGTAAGGTCTGTTAAATTGTGGAATTCATTGCCCAGGGAGGTAGTTATGGCAGATTCAATGGATACATTTAAGAGAAGATTAGATACATTTCTTTCAAAAGGGAACATACAGAGTTATACTGTTTATCAGTAGGCTGATCAGGAAGGTCTGATAAAGACTAATTTAATTGGTAGCAGGAAAGCTATAAAATTCTCAGTTACTGAGGTATGAGGCGAAGGTTGAACTTGATGGACTTGTGTCTTTTTTCAACCTAATTTACTATGTTACTATGTTACTATGTTACCTAATTGCACAAGAGGAGCAAATTAAGACCAATGTGACTTAATAAAGAGATTGCAGGGAAATGAGAAATAAGAAGCAGGATTTTAAAGTGTTTAAGCCAGAAGGGTCAGATACATCATAAAGAATGTAATGAAATCTGCGAACAAGCAATTAGCCTAGCTAAAAGAGAAAATGAGAGACGTATTGCAAAACAGAGCAAGAAAAATCTTAAACAATTCTACAAGTATATAAATAACAAAATTATTAAGGTTGATATTGGTCCCCATAAGGCTGAAACATGTGAATTGATTAGTGAGGAAAAGACTATTGCTGACACCTTAACACATTATTTTCTTCTGTATATACAAAGGATGCAAAAATGGAAGGCTATGGGCAAACACACAAAACCATAGAATTTCCTCCATCATGTACATGGCTTACTGAGAACAAAGTCCAAAAGAGACTGGAAATGGTTGTGGTGAATAAAACAATTGGACCTGATGTACCAAGGATATTTAAGGAACTTAGTTCAGTAATAGCAAGACCATGATACTTAATATTTATTGATTCACTTTCATCAGGCATAGTGCTCTGTGATTGAAGGAAAGCTGATGCAGTACCATTGTTCAAAAAGGGGCCAAGATCCAAACCAGGAAATTATAGGCTTGTGAGCTTGACTCCCAAATTAAATATTAGAAGGGTTACTATCTGACAGTATTCAGGACTATGTGAATACAAACAATATTAGTAAAAATCAGCATGGTTTCATGAAGAATTGATCGTGTCAAACTAATTTACTTGCATTTTACAAAAGGGCAATAAGTAATTTGGACAAAGGAGTTGCTGTTGATGAATGTAGTATACTTGTTGTAAATGGAACCTTTTTGACTTGGTCTAAAGTTGTAAGTGGGGTGCCACAGGGTTCAGTCCTGGTGCCAGTGATTTAATTTGTTTTTTAATGATCTAGAAGTGGAAACTGAAAGTAATGTTTCTATCTTTGCTGATGACGCTAAGCTGTTTAAAGGGATAGTAATGTTTCATAATAAAAGCAGCTCTAATTAATCATCATAGTATTTGGACTTTGGAGAGTGTTATTTCAATTCTGTCAGAGTTGTAGTTCAAGAGTAATTCAATGACAAAGTATCCCCTTCTCGTCCCTTTTACTGATGTAACACTGCTCAGCCAGATCAGAAGGGAGGTGCCCAGGTAGACTGCAGAGAGGGACAATCTTCAATTAAGATAAGGGAAAAAGCTGAAAAACTTGTCAAGGGGGGCAGGGCTTTCATTGTTCTCATAGGAAGAAGATTGTCCCCTGCTGTTATCTGTCTGGTCTATGGACTGCATTCCACATCTGAGAAGAGATGGCTTACACTAAAGTGGCAGGAGGGGAAACTTTGCTTGTGAATATCTCTCAAACCATAAAGGTATGAGAGATAAGACTTATATCGTTCTTCGTGTTTTTTTAATGCCTACAAAATAAAATAAAGATAAAACGAAGTATTACTATCCCTTTAAGGAAAACATACAGAGCAGATTGTGTTGTGCACTCCTCTGGCACTCAATGGGTTAACAAGTTGTCAGCTTCATGTTAGGTTGTAATCTCTGCCATATTTGCTAAACAAATTATGGATAATTTTAGAGTTCTAACTATTTTATTATTCTAACAATGAGGATCTCACACTTTTATGCAGGGTGAGATTCTCATGTCACCCTTTTCATCACAGTGACATGATGAATGGTGCGTGTATCTGCACACAATGCAACATTTTAAAAGGATACCGCTGTGTCCCACCTGATTCTACACTCCTTTTCCACCTGAATCTTATCTGATCCTACTCTACTCATACATCTACATCTCCTCCAAACCTGCATTCCTCCTTCACCTGAATCTCACCTGATCCTACACTCCTTTTCCACCTGAATCTTATCTGATCCTACTCTACTCATACATCTACATCTCCTCCAAACCTGCATTCCTCCTTCACCTGAATCTCACCTGATCCTACACTCCTTTTCCACCTGAATCTTATCTGATCCTACTCTACTCATACATCTACAGCTCATCTAAACCTGCACTCCTCCTTCACCTGAATCTCACCTGATCCTACAATTCTCATTTACCTGAATCCCACATGATCCTACAGTACTTATCCACCTCAGTCTTACCTAATCCTACACTCCTCACGGATCTGAACCTCACCCAATGCTAAACTAACTGGATTCTACACGTCTCACCGGAATTTTGCCTTACCTGACGGTGGATTTTAAATTCCGTTGCGTGCTGAATGGGCAGGAAAAGTGGTGCAGAATTTCATACGTTAAATGTATCAGTTTATTGTGCGTTGGCACTACTGCGCACAAATGAATTGCTTCAGGGTAGAGCTGTTCCATTGATGTCAATGGGCGAAATATTACCGTCCGTTGTGATTTTGAAACTGCTGTTTGGTCTTCATAATGGGTGGAAATGAATTACTTGCTGTGTTTATAAAACTGCCATCGGCTGGGTTTTTTTTTTCTGCCACCTGACCCAATTGAATAGAGCTCTAAGTATTCTATCCTGGGAGAAAATGTGTCCTTGAAAATGTCTCCACAAATTCTTCCCACCTTCCCTGTTCCAACCCTGACAAGTAGAAATTGTTAGTGCCATCAGAAAATGTTATTATTGGCTGACACCTGACCTATGTTAGTGCCCCTGTTAGCCAATCATAATGCTTGGTCACTGGGAGGACATTATAGGTGGCCTGATAGACATATGTATGTGTTCTCTCTCACACTGAGAGGGATACATTAGTGTAACAATAGTGGTCACAGGGGTCGCAGCTGCAACCATGCATGTCACTCCAGGGGCCCGTCTGCCCCCTGCTATCACTGCCACTGCCAGCATTAAAAAAGCTTTGCTGGTGGAAAGATCACACTGATCTCCCCACTGACAAGCTGTCAGCAGCTTTCTCATGGTCCCCGGCCATCTAGTAACGCAGAATGTTGGGAGATGACATCATCTCCCAGCGCTCTGCATTAATGGAGGACCACGTGGGAGCTGCATATAGAGGTCTGTGCAGAAGGCGGGACAGACCTCTCCTGTCATGCTGCCGGACCACCAGGGATGATGAGGCCCCCTCCACCTGAGCAAGGTAGGAGATGGACAGTGGTGGCACATTTGTGGAGGTGGACAGTGGGGTCAACATGGTGGGGGGCCCCATGGTAAATTTTGTATCAGAGCCCAGCAGCCTCACTCAAAGGGTTAAGAGAAGGTGAGAGATAAGTGGAATTTAACTCACTCCTTATCGTATGGTTTTGAAATGCATTTAGAATCCAATGGGTTAAATTAATGGGAAAATTGAGAATGTTTATTTTGCTTCATATTTCACATTTGGTGTGTCCCAGAATTGCTCAAGTAGTGTGTTACTGTGCTGTGTGTAAAGTCTGTGTGTGAAAGGGTTAATAAGAGTAACCTCTCCCTCACTACCAAACCAGCAGTGTATCCGGTGCTGGGTGCCAAGGTCAGGTCCATATGCTGAGGCTATCCCTCTCCCAGAATGCCTTGTAGCGTGTATGTATGAGTGTGTGCGCTCTTGCACGTCTCACTAGTGCTAATGAGGTGGGAGGGAGGGGGATTGGGGAGGAGGACACAGAAGGGGTGGGGAGGGGGAAGGACAACACAGAGGGAACTAATCCCTCCCGTACTGACCTGCTGGCCTCTCATTATACTGGGATTCACTTTCACTGTGGCACACAAGCACTAAACCTATTACGGGTAGTAGATGGTAAAGTCTGTGTATTAGGAGGAGGTGAGTGACAAGGTTCCTGATGTCTGTGTATTAGGAGGTGAGAGGTAGGTGTCCTGATGTCTGTGTATTAGGAGGAGGTGAGAGGTAGGTGTCCTGATGTCTGTGTATTAGGAGGAGGTGAGAGGTAGGTGTACTGATGACTGTGTATAAGGAGGAGGTGAGAGGTAGGTGTCCTGATGTCTGTGTATTAGGAGGAGGTGAGAGGTAGGTGTCCTGATGTCTGTTTATAAGGAAGAGGTGAGAGGTAGGTGTCCTGATGTCTGATGTATTAGGAGGAGATGAGAGGTAGGTGTCCTGATGTCTGTGTATTATGAGGAGGTGAGAGGTAGGTGTCCTGATGTCTGTGTATTAGGAGGAGGAGAGAGGTAGGTGTCCTGATGTCTGTGGATTAGGAGGAGATGAGAGGTAGGTGTCCTGATGTCTGTGTATTAGGAAGAGGGGAGAAGTAGGTGTCCTGATGTTTGTGTATTAGGAGGAGGTGAGAGGTAGGTGTCCTGATGTCTGTGTATTATGAGGAGGGGAGAGGTAGGTGTCATGATATCTGTGTATTAGGTGGAGGTGAGAGGTAGGTGTCCTGATGTCTGTGTATTAGGAAGAGGGGAGAAGTAGGTATCCTGATGTCTGTGTATTAGGAGGAGGTGAGAGGTAGGTGTCCTGATGTCTGTGTATTAGGTGGAGGTGAGAGGTAGGTGTCCTGATGTCTGTGTATTAGGAAGACGGGAGAAGTAGGTATCCTGATGTCTGTGTATTAGGAGGAGGTGAGAGGTAGGTGTCCTGATGTCTGTATTAGGAGGAGGTGAGAGGTAGGTGCCCTGATGTATTTGTATTAGGAGAAGGGGAGAGGTAGGTGTCCTGATATCTGTGTATTAGGAGGAGGAGGTGAGAGGTAGGTTTCCTGATGTCTGTGTATTAGGAGGAGATGAGAGGTAGGTGTCTTGATATCTGTGTATAAGGAGGAGGTGAGAGGTAGGTGTCCTGATATCTGTGTATTAGGAGGAGGTGAGAGGTAGGTGTCCTGATGTCTGTGTATAAGGAGGATGTGAGAGGTAGGTGTCCTGATATCTGTGCATTAGGAGGAGGGGTGAGGTAGGTGTCCTGATGTCTGTGTATAAAGAGGATGTGAGAGGTAGGTGTCCTGATATCTGTGTATTAGGAGGAGGTGAGAGGTAGGTGTCCTGATGTCTGTGTATAAGGAGGATGTGAGAGGTAGGTGTCCAGATATCTGTGTATTAGGAGGAGGGGTGAGGTAGGTGTCCTGATGTCTGTGTTTAAGGAGGATGTGAGAGGTAGGTGTCCTGATATCTGTGTATTAGGAGGAGGGGTGATGTAGGTGTCCTTATGTCTGTGTATTAGGAGGACGTGAGAGGTAGGTGTCCTGATGTCTGATGTATTAGGAGGAGGTGAGAGGTAGGTGTCCTGATGACTGTGTATAAGGAGGAGGTGAGAGGTAGGTGTCCTGATGTCTGTGTATTAGGAGGAGGTGAGAGGTAGGTGTCATGATGTCTTTGTATTAGGAGGAAGTGAGAGGTAGGTTTCCTGATGTCTGTGTATTAGGAGGAGGTGAGAGGTAGGTGTCCTGATGTATGTGTATTAGGAGGAGGTGAGAGGTAGGTGTCCTGATGTCTTTGTATTAGGAGGAGGTGAGAGGTAGGTGTACTGATGTCTGTGTATAAGGAGGAGGTGAGAGGTAGGTGTCCTGATGTCTGTGTATTAGGAGGAGGTGAGAGGTAGGTGTCCTGATGTCTGCATATTAGGAGGAGGTGAGAGGTAGGTGTACTGATGCCTGTGTATTAGGAGGAGGGGCGAGGTAGGTGTACTGATGTCTGTTTATAAGGAAGAGGTGAGCGGTAGGTGTCCTGATGTCTGTGTATTAGGAGGAGGTGAGAGGTAGGTTCACTGATGTCTGTTTATTAGGAGGAGTTGAGAGCTAGTTGCCCTGGTGTCTGTGTATTAGGAGGAGGTGAGAGGTAGGTGTCCTGATGTCTGTGTATTAGGAGGAGGTGAGAGGTAGATGTCCTTATGTCTGTGTATTAGGAGGAGGTGAGAGGTAGGTGTCCTGGTGTCTGTGTATTAGGAGGAGGTGAGAGGTAGGTGTCTTGATGTCTGTGTATTAGGAGGAGGTGAGAGGTAGGTGTACTGATGTCTGTGTATTAGGAGGAGGTGAAAGGTAGGTGTACTGATGCCTGTGTATTAGGAGAAGGTGAGAGGTAGGTGTACTGATGCCTGTGTATTAGGAAGAGGTGAGAGGTAGGTGTCCTGATGTCTGTGTATTAGGAGGAGGTGAGAGGTAGGTGTCCTGATGTCTGTTTATAAGGAAGAGGTGAGAGGTAGGTGCCCTGATGTCTGTGTATTAGAAGGTGGTGAGAGGTAGGTGTCCTGATGTCTGTTTATAAGGAAGAGGTGAGATGTAGGTGCCCTGATGTCTGTGTATTAGAAGGAGGTGAGAGGTAGGTGTCCTGATGTCTGTGTATTAGAAGGAGGTGAGTGGTAGGTGTCTTGATGTCTGTGTATTAGGAGGAGGTGAGAGGTAGGTGTACTGATGTCTGTGTATTAGGAGGAGGTGAAAGGTAGGTGTACTGATGCCTGTGTATTAGGTGAAGGTGAGAGGTAGGTGTACTGATGCCTGTGTATTAGGAAGAGGTGAGAAGTAGGTGTCCTGATGTCTGTGTATTAGGAGTAGGTGAGAGGTAGGTGTCCTGATGTCTGTTTATAAGGAAGAGGTGAGAGGTAGGTGTCCTGATGTCTGTGTATTAGGAGGAGGTGAGTGGTAGGTGTCCTGATGTCTGTGTATTAGGAGGAGAGGAGAGGAGAGGTAGGTGTCCTGATGTCTGTGTATTAGGAGGAGGTGAGAGGGAGGTGCACTGATGTCTGTGTGTTAGGAGGAGGTGAGAGGTAGTTGTCCTGATGTCTGTGGATTAGGAGGAGGGGAGAGGTAGGTGTCCTGATGTCTGTGTATTAGGAGGAGGGGAGAGGTAGGTGTCCTGATGTCTGTGTATTAGGAGGAGGGGAGAGGTAGGTATCCTGATGTCTGTGGATTAGGAGGAGGGGAGAGGTAGGTGTCCTGATGTCTGTGGATTAGGAGGAGATGAGAGGTAGGTGTCCTGATGTCTGTGTATTAGGAGGAGGTGAGAGGTAGGTATCCTGGTGTCTGTGTATAAGGAGGAGGTGAGAGGTAGGTGTCCTGGTGTCTGCGTATTAGGAGGAGGTGAGAGGTAGGTGTCCTGGTGTCTGCGTATTAGGAGGAGGTGAGAGGTAGGTGTCCTGATGTCTGTATATAAGGAGGAGGTGAGAGGTAGGTGTCCTGATGTCTGTGGATTAAGAGGAGATGAGAGGTAGATTTCCTGATGTCTGTGTATTAGGAGGAGGTAAGAGGTAGGTGTCCTGATGTCTGTGGATTAGGAGGAGGGGAGAGGTAGGTGTCCTGATGTCTGTGGATTAGGAGGAGGTGAGAGGTAGGTGTCCTGATGTCTGTGTAGTAGGAGGAGGTGAGCGGTAGGTGCCCTGATGTCTGTGTATTTGGGAGATGTAGCCCACCAACAACAAGAATTGATCAAGTTTTTAACCCCTGCCTGATCACGACTAGCCCCTCAGTGACCCTTATCGTTCCTGATAAGTGACATTGTGCATCCATACACAAGCGGGAGGCCCACGTGACTGAAGTAGGGAAATATGAAGCGACCTGGTCCAGTGGTTGTCAGCTGCTGGACTTTCTACTGTTAGGAATTACAATTCTTATCTTCACAAAAGCAGCCATTGACTGACTGGGGGTGATGGCAGTTGAATCCCGAACAGCTGGAGTTTCAGCAGCTAACTACCCTTCACCAAGAGCAGTCACAGAGTCTGTGGCGTAACAATATCGGCCGCACCTGCTACTGGGCCCCTTCACTCCAGGGGCCCGGCCACCCCCCCAGCCCGGTGCCCGCAACACAAGCTGAGGTTTGTGCCTTCTTCGGCACAGACCTCTACAGCTGTGCTCCCTCTTCGGCACGCTAGTAATGCAGAGCACTGGGAGATGACACCATCTTTGAGTGCTCTGCATTAGTGAAGAGAAGACCACGCAGGAGCTCCGGCAGTATAGAGGTCTGTGCAGAAGGAGGCACAGACCTCTCCTGCCGTGCCGCTGGACCACTGGGGAGGTAGGAAACAGACACTGGGGGGGCAATGTGAGGGCAATGTGGAGTTGATGAGAGGGCAATGTGGAGTTGATGAGAGGGCAATGTGGAGATGATGGGGGGAAATGTGGAGATGGCCAATGGGGGGACCAATGTGGTCAGCGGGGTCCCAAGGCAACTTTTGTACCAGGGCCCAGTGGCTTCTATTTACACCTCTGCACATAGTTCAGTTACTGTTGTTTGTATTTTTATATGGTGCTACTGATGTACACGGTGATTTACAGAAACACTAATAGCGAAATACAAAAATATGCAGTGCAAGGATAAGAGCCTCAGGCTGACGCGCAATAATTACATTACAAGCAGAGGATAAGTGCAATCAAATGACTCATACATTTTGATGAGGACCCTGCCCAAAATAGCTTAAAATCTAATTCTTAATCCTATTCCCAAGCAGTTTGTTAGCAAAGAAATTGGGATTATGTTCATGAGTTACGGCAGGCTGAAGTCAAAAATACAAAAAGGTTGTAGGCAGGCAAAGGACCAAGATGATTATGGTCATTAGCAGGGGTCATAAGCGGTTTAATGACAAGGACAGTCAAGGTCAAAAGCATAGGTTGTAACCTGGCTGAAGACAAGGACAACTGAGGTCACAATCATAGGTTGTTGGCTGGTTGAAGACGAGGACAACTGAGGTCACAAGGAGGCAGAACATAAAGATGGTTGAGGGCACAAACTGAGACTGTTGGAAGGCAGAAGATAAGGATGATCAGGGACACAAGCCGAGATTTAGTTGGGCAGAAGATGGTTGGTGTCACAAGACTGTGTTGTAGGTAGGTGGAAGTAGAAGATAAGGATTGCTGGGGTCGCAGGCAGTGGTTACAGGCAAGTAGAAGACAAAGAAGGTAATATTAGATACAGAGATTGTAGGTGGGTAGAAGATAAGGATTGCCTCGGTAACAAGCAGGGGATGTAGGTAGGTGGAAGACAAGCATAGTTACTTATACCATCAGTGTTTATGGAGACGTAAATGATGAGGAAAGTTGTAGTCGCACGTATTGGTTGTAGGCAGGTAGAAGATAAGGATAGTTAACGTCAAAAGAAGAGGTTGTAGGCAGGTAGAGAATAAAGATAGCTGGGGACACAGGTAGTGGTTATAGGCAAGTGAAAGGAAAGGATCTGTGGGGCGGCATTTTAACCCTTTGGGTGCAAGAGTGGCAAAGAATGCATTGATTTGCAATGTGTTCCATACCGCTCTGGGACTCAAAGGATTAAGGCCATAGGCAGGCAGTAGACAAGGCTAATCAGGATCACAAGCACATATAGAAGGAAGGCAGAGGTTGGTGTCACCAGCTGAGCTGAGGTCATAGGCAGGCTGAAGATAAGGATGACTGGCGTCACAAGCTGAGGTTGTAGGCTGGTGGAAGACAAAGATAAATATCATTTAAAATGCGGAGATCAGGGCTGGAAGAGTTTAAAGTAAGTCCATAATTATAGCAGAGTGCAAACCCAGGAACACACCTGAAATAGACTCTGAGGCTTCAATGGCACGTTTTCAGATGTGAGTGTCCGAAAGAACGGGCCTGATGAGGGGCTTCATTTAAGGACCCCTCAGGGTGATGACAGAGCTCCAAGGAGGTGCTACAACCTCACATGCAGGTTCTTCTTTTGATCACGGAGTCTGATGTATGAAATAACTGCTGATAACATCTGCAATCATGTTTTGAGGGCATTATACCTTGGTAGCAGGTGGACCCATTAACATTGAAGTGTCCATTTTTTTTGGTGGTGGTGGTGGTGGAGGCATTACAGTTCCCAAGATGGATGAGACTGTGATTCTATTGTAGGACATTTATATTGGTATATATTATATATTGTGTATTTTTTATTATTAATTTTTACAATCTTTTATAGTTTTAATTTTTGTTTTTTAGTTATTTGAGGCTATTAGTGCATAACTAATTATTTTACCTACATATTTCAGGTTGTGTTCATCTATATTTTGATATTATTTCTCCTTCCTGTGCATAATATAATTGCCGATAAGGTTATATGTGCCCTCTGAGTCACCACTGTAACCCTTTGTGGTATTTGTTGACCTTGGAGGTTGATGTGGCATAGGCCAGTGTGAGTTGTGAGTTGTCCGTATCGAGAGTCTGATAAAGATGTATATCTTTAGTAATAAAAGAAAAAGGCTGACAAGGTGCCAGGTTCTCTGTCTCTGCCACACAAACCCCTGGGCGGACAAACACACCCAGGGTCGGCAGTAAGGAGGAGATATTCATATCTCCTCCATACCGCCTCACCAGGAGATACACAGGGGCATGATTTTGATAGGAGTGCTGGCCTCTCCTTTCAATATCTCTGCAAGGAATTAGCCCTCCCTCAAATTCTGACTGTTAAAAAAAAAAACATGACCAACACGCACACATACTCCCACACCAAATGCCCTCACCTGCACCTCTCCTACTACGTAAACCTGCTCCACACCCTACATTTCCTCTCCCAGTGTCCTGCATGTGGTGTCCTCCCGGGTGCCACTTGCAGTGTGCCAGGCTTCATGGGTTCGGTGCTGGCTGTAGAGCATTGACATTGATGGGTGCTGGCTGTAGCGCGCTGGCCTTGCTGAGTCCCGGGCGCAGGGTGGAAAAGCTCTTCCCTCTCCTCGCTGCGGCTGTGTCATCGTATCCCTGACAGACACCGCAATGCTGTAGCCGGGACACCCCTGTATCCTACACACGCTCTGATAACTTTTGAACATGTCCCAACTCCAGAAATCCCTCTGGTCCTTAAAGGGTTAAACAGGCTGATGCTCTCTGCCTGTTTCAGTTTTAAATTTTTTTTTTAGCAACTGTCATGTCCGCCTACATGCACATATCTTGGACTGACTGGAGAGGAATCTCTTGAAGAAAGGCACGCGAGAGAATTCCATAGGGGCTATGAGGTTTTTCAGGATACAGTACTGTGAGTGTGGAGTTTAGGATTAGATGGTGTTACTTTGCCTTTAAATAGCAGCACTTAATCCCTTCGAATGCTAGCACAGTCTCCAATGCACTTTTATGTCTCTGACAGTAAAGTCCCTGAATTTCTCTATTGCTGCAACAGAAAAGCCTGTCTCTTAACCTTTGAGTGCCAGAGGGATACGGATCGCAATGCAAAGCAATGCATTCCATACCCTTCTGACACTCAGAGGGTTAAATACACCATACAGAGCACTCAGTACTGCAGGAGTAGTGTAACATCGTATCATTGCCTCTGCTTTCATATTGCCTGAAAACTAGAGACCCAGGAAGCTCCCTATAAGGTACATAAATGTGTAAGAAAATAAAACGTATAGCCAGTTTGATATTACAAATTTTATACTTCAGAACATGTAAAGCAGAGTTGGGCAACCTGAGGCTTTCCAGCTTTTGTGGACTACAACTTCCACCATCCTCGACTAGCCGATGCTGATAAATCCTATTTAAAAAAATAAAGAATACTGTACACCTCCCAACATTTCAAATGGCAAAAGAGGGACAATTTTGTTTTAGGGGGTATGTCTGGTGGATTGGTAGTACTGAGTATTTTTACGTTACTGTGATCCGTTGACACCTTTTTGTGTAATTAAATGACTTAGAACAAGACCAAAACATTTTATTTACACATACTGATGTTTACACAAGCATTAATGTGAGTTTTATTGCTGTGGAGCAATGTGATACACTTCTATACACACCACACAATCTGATCTCCTAAACACAGGGACACCAGGGTGATACACTTCTATACACACCACACACTCTGATCTCCTAAACACAGGGACACCAGGGTGATACACTTCTATACACACCACACACTCTGATCTCCTAAACACAGAGACACCAGGGTGATACACTTCTATACACACCACACACTCTGATCTCCTAAACACAGGAACACCAGGGTGGTACACTTCTATACACACCACACAGTCTGATCTCCTAAACACAGGAACACCAGGGTGATACACTTATATACACACCACACACTCTGATCTCCTAAACACAGAGACACCAGGGTGATACACTTCTATACACACCACACACTCTGATCTCCTAAACACAGGGACACCAGGGTGATAAACTTATATACACACCACACAGTCTGATCTCCTAAACACAGAGACACCAGGGTGATACACTTCTATACACACCACACAGTCTGATCTCCTAAACACAGGGACACCAGGGTGATACACTTCTATACACACCACACAGTCTGATCTCCTAAACACAGGGACGCCAGGGTGATACAGTTATGTACACACCACACAGTCTGATCTCCTAAACACAGGGACGCCAGGGTGATACACTTTTATACACACCACACAGTCTGATCTCCTAAGCACAGGGACACCAGGGTGATACACTTCTATACACACCACACAGTCTGATCTCCTAAACATAGGGACACCAGGGTGATACACTTATATACACACCACACAGTCTGATCTCCTAAACACAGGGACACCAGGGTGATACACTTCTATACACACCACACAGTCTGATCTCCTAAACACAGGGACACCAGGGTGATACAGTTATATACACCACACAGTCTGATCTCCTAAACACAGGGACACCAGGGTGATACACTTCTATACACACCACACAGTCTGATCTCCTAAACACAGGGACACCAGGGTGATACACTTCTATACACACCACACAGTCTGATCTCCTAAACACAGGGACACCGGGGTGATACACTTATATACACACACCACACAGTCTGATCTCCTAAACACAGGGACACCAGGGTGATACACTTATATACACACCACACAGTCTGATCTCCTAAACACAGGGACACCAGGGTGGGAAAGAGGGATTTGGGTCTCAAAAGAGGGAAACTTGGGAGGTATGGACTCCTAATATCTCATACAAAGGGACAATTTGGAGGTATGGATCCCTAATATCTCCTGAAGAGGGACACAAGAGGTATGGGCTCCTAATATCTCCTAAAGAGAGACACTTGGGAGGTATGAACCCCTAATATCTCCTAAAGAGGGACACTGGGGAGGTTTGGACCCCTAATATCTTCTAAAGAGGGACACTTGGGAGGTATGGACCCATAATATCTCCTAAAGAGGAACACTTTGGAGGTAAGGATCCCTAATATCTCCTAAAGAGGGACACTGGGGAGGTATGGACCCCTTAATATCTTCTAAAGAGGGACACTTGGGAGGTACAGACCCCTAATATCTTCTAAAGAGGGACACTTGGGAGGTATAGACCCCTAATATATCCTAAACAGGGACACTTGGGAGGTATGGATCCCTTATATCTTTTAAACAGGGACACTTGGGAGGTATAGACCCCTAATATCTCCTAAAGAGGGACACTGGGGGAGGTATGGATCCTAATATCTTATAAACAGGGATACTTGGAGGTATTTTGTCATAACTGGGAACTCTCAGGGTTTTGACCCAAACCTCAGGGTGAAGAGACACATTTCAAGGTGGGAGAGCCCAGCGTTAATTACTATTTCATCTGCATCAATTACTGCTTATTACATTGCTGCCATTTGTATGAGAAAGACAGACGGCGATGTCCTGCCTCTGTGTATGTTCAGGCAGTGATATGTCCAGGTTACAGCGTGTTAAGGGTTCCGGAGCACGATGAGAACACCTCCCGGTTTAGAACAAGCAGGGGCATATCATCTGAAATCTACATCTGGGGAAGATGAAGGATTAATATTTCAGACATCTCAGGGTTGACTCATCTTGAAAGTTCACAGGTACGATAATTTATCTCAGGCAGTTTACAGATGATCCCGGACAATTCGTATCACATGCAGAACGGCTGCTCCCTCAGACATGTGTTAGAGTACCTCCAGGTGTCAGAAACAAATAGAGATTATTTTTACAGATGATGCATGAGGTACATGGGATTTAAAGGGATAGTAATATTTTAATGTAAAACAATATATGTTGTATGGTTTATCCCCCTGAGTAATAGCGCCACTGTAAATTTTCAGGCCACTGTGATATTGCGCCTAAAAATTCAAGTTTGAGCTGTTATCATTTTTAATACAAAATCTCTCAGCAGTGGGGAGTGCACTGTTTTATCTGGGGACATAAACCCTCCAACATATATTTTTTTATTTATATCCCTTTAACATCAGGTCTTCTTTAGGCGTTACTGTTCCTTTAACACAGAAAAAACGTCTCTTCCCAGCCCCAGTGACTCAGTACAGAGCCATTCGCCTGCCCCCTCTAGTGGCTTTATCCCAGTACTGCAGCTCTCTGCTGTGTCGCTGTCACATGATGCCTGTGCACGTGTAGATGACACAAAGCTTTATGGAGAGGGTCTGGGAGTCAGAGACTGACATGTTCAGAGGGAGGGGGAACCTCACTATTACACAACCAGCTATTCCTCACCAGCAGATGTGGAGTCACCATCAGAGCAGTGAGGAGGACATAGCATGTCCCTCAGACAGGGGTACAGACAGCAGACACCCAACAAGAACCAGCAGAGGAGCAACGTTAGATGAATCTACAGAAGGGAAGGACCCTGCTGATTTGTCAATAGAATTGGGGAGAGGCTTGACTGGATCCAGACAAACTGATACATTGTAACTCAGCTGAGAATTGGAGGAGAGGCTGGATTGGAACCAGACAAACTGATACATTGTAACTCAGCTGAGACTAGAGAGGCTGGATTGGAACCTTGGAACCAGCAAACTGATACATTGTAACAGATGAAATTGAAGAGTGGCTGGATTGGAACCAGACAAACTGATACATTGTAACGCAGCTGAGAATTGGGGAGAGGCTGATTGGAACCTTGGAACCAGGCAAACTGATACATTGTAACTCAGCTGATCCAGGGAACATCTAGACAGCAGCTTCTGAAGTGTCCATCACACAACATCTCTGCCTTATGGCGTGGACCCAGGGACTCCTCTAGACTGGATGGTCTGGAGCACAATTTTTTTGGGTGGTTTTCAGGCAAGAAAGCAGGAAAATAATAACTGTTAGTTTTACTGTAAAGGAGAATCTGGGGAACTGTTATCTACTGTCACTTTATAGGGATATCATTAGCGGTAAGTTATTTTCTTGAGTGTCAAGGCATATTTTATTATAATTATTTATTATTTATATATTCTTATCGTTGTGTTTTTTTTTGTTAACCCTTTGACGACCAGAGGGGTGTGCAACAGATTTCAAAGCAATGTGTTCCACAACGCCTCTTAGGCTTAAGGGGGTTAATGCATATTTAATATCATTACTACTATAAAATGTATTATTATTTTTTATGTTTGTAGATTTATTAATAATTGTATATGTATTATTATGTTATCCTTAATCTATATTTTATTATTATTATTTTTTTTAGTAATATTATTAGTTCCTGAGTGCCAGCATGTTCTATAGCGCAGTACAATTGGGGTAACGGTGGTGGCTAACCTTTTGGGTGCTAGTGAGTTCTCCAATGCTACTTGTTTCCTCTATTTTAAAAAAATACATTACCCCCCCAAAAAAAAAAAAAAAAAAATATATATATATATATAATAAAGTAAAATCATTTTAAGGGACTTTTGCATAAAGCAAAACATTATTTGAATAATAATTATAATTCCCAGAAGTTCATATTGAGTTGAGGCATTTAACTACTTGAATGTCAGAGAGGGGTTTAAACCTTTTGGGTCATCTCTAACATCCAAGGGGTTAATTACTTGATCTACCCCATCAGACATGAATGATTACTCACTCAGTTAATACAGGAAGAGTTTATTTTTACATTAAAGCTCTGTATATTTATAATTGTATTTCTATGGCACCAACAGTGTGTGTAGCGCTGTACATGTTATATGTAAGAGTATCAAAATGGAATATGGTCTGCACAAAACTGATTACAAGTGCATTTAACCCCTCGAGTGCCAGAGGGGTTGCCCAAGGACACTGCCCAGTGGGTACTCACCATGGGAGAGCTATCAACATGTCTAGGTTGTAGTGTTAACCCTTCGTGGGGTGAGAAATGCATAACTGTGCAATATACTAATGTAATTTGGAGGTTACCCAGCTCCACTCGCAGAGCTTACAATCTAATTTTGTCACCCCAGGGGTTCTGTGAGATAGAGGGACCTCCCTGAGGTGTGGGGGGGGGGGCAACAGAAGGGGACTCAAACCAGGCGCCCTTGCTTAAATTCTGCCACTGCTCAAAGAGTTAATATTTTTAAATACAAATGTCTAAACGCTGGGTCGTAGTCACAAACACAAAATCAGAGCAATTCTGGGGGCACAGGGAACAATTAAATATCCCCCATTTTCCTATTTATTTCAATGTGACTTTTACCACACTGAATGCTCCAGAGCACTCCCACAACTTGCTTTGCAATGCTTTGAAGTCCTCTGTAGCATTAGGCGAGTTAAACGCCCCTGTTTAAATAAATGCCACTGCTTTATTTTGTCCTCCAGTTCAGCTGATTTCAACCCAGTGTTTCTCCTCTGTCTCCTGGTACGTGTGGCCCTACTGTGTTTGTGTTCTTGTGAGTTTAAGACTTCAAGTAACCGAGACGTGTGCAACACATTGAATAGCCAGGCACTGTCAGACTGTCTGAGGCTCTCATTGGTTAATGGATCTTAATCTCAGACCCACGTTCATTTACACGGTTAATTATAAGTTAGTTTAGATTGGCGTTGGTTCCTAGAATATGTGAAATAACAGATGAGTGCCAACATGTAACGGTTCTCTCTCTCTCGCTCTCTCTCATTTCGTTTCCCTCTCTTTCCCCTTCTCCCTCTTCTCTCTCTTCTCCCTTCTTTCACTCTCTTAATCTGCCCCCTTTTACCCCTTTCTCTTCTTAATTCTCTGTCCCCCAATCCCCATTCTCATTGCCTTTCCCCTTCTTTCTTCTTCTCAACACTTTTTCTCCTGTGTTCATTCCCCCTCTTCTCTTTTCCCCTCTTCTCCCCTCTTATCCTTGTTTCTCTCTGTCTCTTACATCCTGTTTCTTTCTCCTTCTCTAAATCCTCTCTCCCCCTTCTCTCTCTCATTTCTGATACCTTACTTCTCTCTCTCCCCGTTCCCACCACTCTCTCTCTCTCTTTCTTACACTTTTTTTCATGGAAAATTTTAATTTATCTAATTTCTATCCTCAGTGCATTTTTGCTCATTCAGAGAAGTGATCGTGGGGGACTGATCGGGAAGCTTTTACCCCAGTGATAGAGATATGCCTGCTAACTGTTGCTGTGACCTGCAGTAGGAGTTGAATAATGGGGCTGGAACGTGTACTACGTGCAGAGGACTTGATAAAACGGAGATGGATAAAGTGCACCAACAGGGAACATCCATAAAGAGAGAACAGCACACAGTGAACCAGCACAGTGGGACGTCCAGGGCAGTGGCTGGGTTTCAGGGTGGCAGGATGGGGGTGGAAAGATTCCCACAACATCCTGTGAAGGCATCTCACCCACCTCCAGATGTCCACTCCCCCACCAGTTCTCTGGATGGAGGCCATCTGTGCCACTCTCGTCCAGCTGCCTTTCAGGATAAAGCCAATTCTGAGGGCCCCTCTGTTAATCAAGACGAGGATTTGGCCTTGTTGACTGGCCCAGTGGCTCCTATAAGTTCTCGGGGGTTGACCAATGGGGAGATGCAGCTGGTGATAGGAGAGAAGAATCGGACAGTAATCAACAGGGAGATGGTGGGGTCATTTGTCCGGGAGGTGGATGTTGGTGGCCCATGCCAAGAACTTGGTTTGCCAAGCAGTGGACGGATGGAGGGTTTTGTTGCTAAAAGAAAATGGATGGATAACGGATTGGCAGAAATTGGTGTTCTGGGGCTGGCACCAGAGAGTGGTCCCTCGGTATTCCCTCCTATGGAGGGCAAGAGGCGGAAGACAGAGGTACACAGTGATGCCCAAATTCACCAGGAACCCAGCTGCAGAATGGAAGGACACCTCATCCCCATGCCCCCAAGGAACAGCTGTCCAGATGTATCCCCCCAACGCATGGCCTTAGACTATATCGTGCCCTGCATGGCATACTATGGAATATGTTTCAAGGATCACTTTCTAGGAGAGACATTGGGCTCTAGGGTTCTTGAGGAGGTGGGCATGCTCAATCGCAGTGGGAAGTTTCGGGACGGCCAGTTGGTCAGCCAGAGGACCATCCCCTCCAAAAGCATCCGGGGGGACCAGATTGCTTGGGTGGAAGGAAAAGAACCTGGCTGTGAAAATATCGGAGTTCTGATGTCCAGGATAGATGAGGTGATCATGCATTGCAACGGGAAACTGGGGAGTTACGTTATCAACGGGAGAACCAAGGTGAGTAGGGCGGACATTATTGTAGTACCGGGGTAACGTAACCTTTGGCGCTTCAGCTCTTGGGGACTAGAATTCCAGTAATCCATAGCCACTGTCTGGTTGAGGATGATGGGAATGGTAGTTCAGAACAGCTGATGTGCCAGAGGTTACCTAATCCTGTTATGTGTTTATATATATACATATAATATATATATATATATATATATATATATATATAAAACGCACAGAAACTCAAGCACTCACAGGTCTTTCATAGAGGTGAACAAAGGCTTTAATTTCGATCAACGTTTCGGCCAGGCTACGCCGGCCTTCCTCAAGATCGCATAGCCTGGCCGAAACGTTGATTGAAATTAAAGCCTTTGTTCACCTCTATGAAAGACCTGTGAGTGCTTGATTTTCTTTGCGTTATGGACATCTACAGTCTCATCGTAGCACCCAGGCAGTCTACACTGGTTAAGTGAGAGTGCATCCCTGCTATTTGTGTATATATATATATATATATATATATATATTATATATACAAATAGTCAATTCATGCCAAATGTTTTCGGTCAGCAATCAGACCTCAGGGAAAAGGTCTGATTGCTGACCGAAAACGTTTGGCATGGATTGAATAAAGCTCTTTTCTTCACATCTCTAGCTGAGTGCTGTCTCCTTGTCTGTGGATGTCCTAAGGTTGAGTATATTTGTATATTCCTGAATTTTATGAGACGTACACCAATTGCCATAATGATTTCAGTATATGAGTGCCACTGTATATCACTGTGATATTGATATATATATATATATATATATATATATGTATATATATATATGTGTGTGTGTGTGAGCTCCTAGAGCTACAACTTAACCCTTTGAGTGCCAGAGGGGTATGCAACACATTTCTGACACTCAAACGGTTAAAGATAGACTGAGGATTTTGGGAGTTATAGTTCCACCACCAGGGGGCTACTGTCGGCCACGTGTGCTTTGTATATGTAAGATCAGACAGCAGTCACGTGGCATTATGTGTACAGACAAGGAGAGGAAATTCAGGGGCAACCCAACTACACCATAGGGGACCAATTATCCCACTGACATCAACAGGATTTTAACACTTCACGTGCTAGAGAGTTCTCCAACGCGTTTCAGACCTCCCTGGAATTCAAGGGGGTAAATTTAAATAATGACAATTTAGAGAATTTGCATTTTTTTTTTTTTTTTGCCCTATGGCACAGTTGGTTTGTCCCAGTCCTTCTTAGTACATAAGCCTAAAAGACGCTGGTTGACCCTTTGAGTGCCATGGAGGTATCCAACACATTGACATGCTCCCTGACACTCAAAGGGTTAAAATCAAATACAGGAGAAGTAGATCTGATTATATAGGACTTAGTGATGATAATGATTTTATTATGTGATTTTTGATTTCTTAGTGAGTATTCAGAATGTGGTAACGTTTCCCTTTGATCCTGGAGATGCGCGAGGGGCCTGAGAGGGCCCGCAAAGCACCACAAGCAAACTAGCAATATATGTCACCCTGTAGTAGGAGGGACAGACTCCATGTCCTATAGCTCCCTTCTGTCTGTGTCACCCTGCAGTGGGAGGGACAGACACCATGTCCCATATCTCCCTTCTGCCTGTGTCTCCCTGCACTGGGAGGGACAGACTCCATGTCCCATAGCTCCCTTCTGTCTGTGTCACCCTGCAGTGGGAGGGACAGACTCCATGTCCTATAGATCTCTTCTGTCTGTGTCACCCTGCAGTGGGAGGGACAGACTCCATGTCCCATAGCTATCTTCTGTCTGTGTCACCCTGCAGTGGGAGGGACACACTCCATGTCCTATAGCTCCCTTCTGTCTGTGTCACCCTGCAGTAGGAGGGAGACACTCCATGTCCCATAGCTCCCTTCTGTCTGTGTCACCCTGCAGTGGGAGGGACAGACTCCATGTTCCATAGCTCCCTTCTGTCTGTATCACCCTGCAGTGGGAGGGACAGACTCCATGTCTATAGTTCCCTTCTGTCTGTGTCACCCTGCAGTGGGAGGGACAGACTCCATGTCCCATAGCTCCCTTCTGTCTGTATCACCCTGCAGTGGGAGGGACAGACTCCATGTTCCATAGCTCCCTTCTGTCTGTATCACCCTGCAGTGGGAGGGACAGACTCCATGTCCTATAGATCTCTTCTGTCTGTGTCACCCTGCAGTGGGAGGGACAGACTCCATGTCCTATAGCTCCCTTCTGTCTGTGTCACCCTGCAGTGGGAGGGACAGACTCCATGTCCTATAGATCTCTTCTGTCTGTGTCACCCTGCAGTGGGAGGGACAGACTCCATGTCCTATAGATCTCTTCTGTCTGTGTCACCCTGCAGTGGGAGGGACAGACTCCATGTTCCATAGCTCCCTTCTGTCTGTATCACCCTGCAGTGGGAGGGAGACACTCCATGTCCCATAGCTCCCTTCTGTCTGTGTCACCCTGCAGTGGGAGGGACAGACTCCATGTTCCATAGCTCCCTTCTGTCTGTATCACCCTGCAGTGGGAGGGACAGACTCCATGTCTATAGTTCCCTTCTGTCTGTGTCACCCTGCAGTGGGAGGGACAGACTCCATGTCCCATAGCTCCCTTCTGTCTGTATCACCCTGCAGTGGGAGGGACAGACTCCATGTTCCATAGCTCCCTTCTGTCTGTATCACCCTGCAGTGGGAGGGACAGACTCCATGTCCTATAGATCTCTTCTGTCTGTGTCACCCTGCAGTGGGAGGGACAGACTCCATGTCCTATAGCTCCCTTCTGTCTGTGTCACCCTGCAGTGGGAGGGACAGACTCCATGTCCTATAGCTCCCTTCTGTCTGTGTCACCCTGCAGTGGGAGGGACAGACTCCATGTCCTATAGATCTCTTCTGTCTGTGTCACCCTGCAGTGGGAGGGACAGACTCCATGTTCCATAGCTCCCTTCTGTCTGTATCACCCTGCAGTGGGAGGGACAGACTCCATGTCCTATAGATCTCTTCTGTCTGTGTCACCCCTGCAGTGGGAGGGACAGACTCCATGTCCTATAGATCTCTTCTGTCTGTGTCACCCTGCAGTGGGAGGGACAGACTCCATGTCCTATAGCTCCCTTCTGTCTGTGTCACCCTGCAGTGGAAGGGACAGACTCCACGTCCTATAGCTCCCTTCTGTCTGTGTCACCCTGCAGTGGGAGGGACAGACTCCATGTCCTATAGCTCCCTTCTGTCTGTGTCACCCTGCAGTGGGAGGGACAGACTCCATGTCCTATAGATCTCTTCTGTCTGTGTCACCCTGCAGTGGGAGGGACAGACTCCATGTTCCATAGCTCCCCTTCTGTCTGTATCACCCTGCAGTGGGAGGGACAGACTCCATGTCCAATAGCTCCCTATCTGTCTGTGTCACCCTGCAGTGGGAGGGACAGACTCCATGTCCTATAGCTCCCTTCTGTCTGTGTCACCCTGCAGTGGGAGGGACAGACTCCATGTCCTATAGATCTCTTCTGTCTGTGTCACCCTGCAGTGGGAGGGACAGACTCAATGCCTCATAGCTCCGTCTCTGTGTCATCCTGCAGTGGGAGGGACAGACTCCATGTCCACAGCTCCCTTCTGTCTGTGTCACCCTGCAGTGGGAGGGACAGACTCCATGTCCTATAGCTCCCTTCTGTCTGTCACCCTGCAGTGGGAGGGAATGACTCCATGTCCCATATCTCCCTTCTGTCTGTATCACCCTGCAGTGGGAGGGGAGACACTCCATGTCCTATAGCTCCCTTCTGTCTGTGTCACCCTGCAGTGGGAGGGACAGACTCCATGTCCTATAGCTCCCTTCTGTCTGTGTCACCCTGCAGTGGGAGGGACAGACTCCATGTCCTATAGATCTCTTCTGTCTGTGTCACCCTGCAGTGGGAGGGACAGACTCCATGTCTATAGTTTCCTTCTGTCTGTGTCACCCTGCAGTGGGAGGGAGACACTCCATGTCCCATAGCTCCCTTCTGTCTGTGTCACCCTGCAGTAGGAAGGGGACAGACTCCATGTCCTATAGCTCCTTCTGTCTGTGTCACCCTACAGTGGGAGGGACAGACTCCATGTCCAATAGCTCCCTTCTGTCTGTGTCACCCCTGCAGTGGGAGGGACAGACTCCATGTCCTATAGATCTCTTCTGTCTGTGTCACCCTGCAGTGGGAGGGACAGACTCCATGTCTATAGTTTCCTTCTGTCTGTGTCACCCTGCAGTGGGAGGGAGACACTCCATGTCCCATAGCTCCCTTCTGTCTGTGTCACCCTGCAGTAGGAGGGACAGACTCCATGTCCTATAGCTCCCTTCTGTCTGTGTCACCCTACAGTGGGAGGGACAGACTCCATGTCCTATAGCTCCCTTCTGTCTGTGTCACCCTGCAGTGGAGGGACAGACTCCATGTCCTATAGCTCCCTTCTGTCTGTGTCACCCTGCAGTGGGAGGGACAGACTCCATGTCCTATAGCTCCCTTCTGTCTGTGTCACCCTGCAGTGGGAGGGACAGACTCATGTCCCATAGCTCCCTTCTGGTCTGTATCACCCTGCAGTAGGAGGGACAGACTCCATGTTCCATATCTCCCTTCTGTCTGTGTCACCCTGCAGTAGGAGGGACAGACTCCATGTCCTATAGCTCCCTTCTGTCTGTGTCACCCTGCAGTGGGAGGGACAGACTCCATGTCCTATAGCTCCCTTCTGTCTGTGTTACCCTGCAGTGGGAGGGAGACACTCATGTCCCATAGCTCCCTTCTGTCTGTGTCCACCCTGCAGTGGGAGGGACAGACTCCATGTCCTATAGCTCCCTTCTGTCTGTGTCACCCTGCAGTGGGAGGGACAGACTCCATGTCCTATAGATCTCTTCTGTCTGTGTCACCCTGCAGTGGGGAGGGACAGACTCCATGTCCTATATCTCCCTTCTGTCTGTGTCACCCTGCAGTGGGAGGGACAGACTCCATGTCCTATAGCTCCTTCTGTCTGTGTCACCCTGCAGTGGGAGGGACAGACTCCATGTCCTATAGATCTCTTCTGTCTGTGTCACCCTGCAGTGGAGGGACAGACTCCATGTCCTATAGATCTCTTCTGTCTGTGTCACCCTGCAGTGGGAGGGACAGACTCCATGTCCAATAGCTCCCTTCTGTCTGTGTTACCCTGCAGTGGGAGGAGACACTCCATGTCCTATAGCTCCCTTCTGTCTGTGTCACCCTGCAGTGGGAGGGACAGACTCCATGTCCTATAGCTCCCTTCTGTCTGTGTCACCCTGCAGTGGGAGGGACAGACTCCATGTCCTATAGATCTCTTCTGTCTGTGTCACCCTGCAGTGGGAGGGACAGACTCCATGTCCCTATATCTCCCTTCTGTCTGTGTCACCCTGCAGTGGGAGGGACAGACTCCATGTCCAATAGCTCCCTTCTGTCTGTGTTACCCTGCAGTGGGAGGGACAGACTCCATGTCCCATATCTCCCTTCTGTCTGTGTCACCCTTGCAGTGGGAGGGACAGACTCCCATGTCCTATATCTCCCTTCTGTCTGTGTCACCCTGCAGTGGGAGGGACAGACTCCATGTCCTATAGCTCCCTTCTCCAGCTCAAACTTCTAATTGAAAACTAACACTAAAGCACATCTTAATGACAGAACATGTTGTACCATTCACAGTGATTTATATAAACATTTCCATACATTTCTAGACCTTTAGATATATGATACTGCATGTGTTATTATTCAGCAGACTGGGGAAGGCATTTTCCTTTGCACACCTAACTTCCTGGTCAGGAGGCCATATGCACTGTGTAACACACCGCAGTCAAAATCATTTCTCAAGCCTGTTTAAAAACGCCACGTTCAGTATTATACAGATATCAAGTTATCTGTCCTTTTACACACATACAGATGCACAGACTTCACCCCTTCTGTGTGTGTGTGTGTTCTTGATATGACTGATGCATTAACCCTTTGGGTGTCAGAGAGGTACGCAACGCATTGCTTTGCAATGCGTTGCGAACCCCTCTGGCACTCAAAGGGTTAAGCAGAACCGAGAGCATTCAGGAGCAAACTTACTGTGTCTTAGGGGTGGCAAAGAAACCGTCCCTTAGATTTAAATGCTGCTTTTAACCCCTTGATTGCTAGAGACGTCTCCAATGCATTTTGAAGCACTCAAAGTCTTTAAAAACAACATTTAAAGCACAAATTGTACAGCGCGGCAGAAATAGTTGGGTCTATATAAATAAATAAATAATTAATAATAACTATCACATACATATAACTGAACCCCAATTAATTGTTATTATACCGGTAATCATGTAAATAGTGTCATAACGTTTGTTATATCCACTGCTGTTATCTGTTTGGTCTATGGACTGGATTCCCACATCTGAGAAGAGATGGCTTACACTAGGTAAAAGGGGCGGGAGGGGGAGGACTTGTGCTTGCTTGTGAATATCTCTCAAACCACAAAGGTTCTTCATGTTCTTCATGTTTTTTTAATGCCTACAAAATACAATAAGAAAAAACGAAGTATTACTATCCCTTTAAGGCTGAGCAGCTTGGAGTGGTGGGCGGCAGACTTAACTGAAACTGCCTGTCTCAGGGTTGGGCTGTCAGCCAATGGCGATCATGGGCAGAGCTTATAATCACGTGCGGTGCGCCACAATGGCCGCATGTTGATTGCCTGCCCACCAGGAAACTTGTAACGAGGTGGCCGTCTTTCAGTAAGTGAAAGACGGCCCAAACTCATTTAATGATTATTTTTTTTTTTTAAATGCCCAGACCGGCCCCAGACCGGCCCAGCGGGCAAAATGCCTGGTATGCCTAATTGCTAGTTCTGGGCCTGGCACAGGCACACAGATCCCACATTGACAAGATGTCTGCGCTGTTGCATAAGGTGAGTCCCATATGAAGTTATCATTGCAAACAATGCCGGCACTTAACAAATGTTATGACACTATTTCCATGATTACCAGTGTGTTAACAATTAGTTAGGGTTAATTACATGTACGTGATAGTTTCCGCTTTAAAGAAACAGTAAAGTCAAACTATAAATGAATCTCCGATTATTCTTTACACTTTTATTAATAATGTTCTGTACCTTCCTCACTGTCCATATCCTGGCAGTTTTATTATAGTTATATTTAAAGAGGAAGTACCACCCCTGTTAAAATTTGGCCCAATAAATACCCATATGGTGACTAGCTACTCAGTAGGCGCTAGTCACCAGAGTTATCACCTGGTTAATGAGAATTAAACACGGCTCCCGGACTGACAGCCAGGAAACAGCGCAGACATCGTTCCTTAGTGATGTCTGTGCACCTGCGCTGTCAGTCCCAGTCGGCTCTAGGAGGTGATGCTAGGTGCCGTTCGGCTCAAACAGTGTCTGACAGTGCAGGAGCGCAGACATCACTATGGAAAGATGTCTGCGCTGTTTCCTGCCTGTCAGTCCCGGGGAACAGTATTTAATTCTCAGTAACCAGGTAATAATTTTGCCAACTAGCATTATTGAGCAGCTAGTCACCAGATGGGTATTTATTTGGGCCAAATTTTAACAGGGGTGGTAGTTCCGCTTAAAGCGGAACTA